>JAHKKF010538479.1:30006-50628 GCA_019740295.1 Labeo calbasu
ATGATCCGCATGTGTTTGTGTTGAACTGAGTGAACGGGCCTTGCAGTGCTGTGATCTGTTTCAGGCCTGTTCACTCAATTCAACACAAACAGCAGCAGCAGAATTACAACGTGACACCGAGCGAGAGCTGCTTACAATGTAACACACGAACAGAACGTCACAGAACGACAGAACGGAACAATGAAACAGTTCAGACGCTGGCGGCTCCGACACTCACATACACTCTCAGCTTGTCAGCCCTGTTACCAAAAACAAGCCCGACATGCGGAAAATTGGGCGTACGTTTCGCTTATTCTCGTGCGACACCAAAATAAAAGACACGCAGCAGTAGCCCGTGAGCTCAACGTTGGGCTTTACGCCAGTTCGACGCTTTATCTGACATCAAGCGAACATTTCGATATTGCGTCTGTAATGTGTGAAAGGTTGAATACTTACAGTGCTGCGATGTAATTGTGTCTCCTGCGGCTGCTTTGGTTTCTGTGTGTGTTAGCGAGCAGCCGTCCCGATCACGCCAGCAGACTGTGCGTGCGCGTGTGCGTATGCGCGCTGGGCTAAACGTCAGCGGAATGTGTGTATAAGCGAATTAAACACTGACTGACTCAAACGCGCATATCTGCAAAATACATGATGGGTTCGTAACACAAACTCCCTGTCGGGTGGCTTTCCGCGGTTTAGGGAATGATCTGGGATCGGCTCCGTGGCCGTCGCTGGCGGTTTTGTCTGCGATGTGCGAACTGATCTCAGATCAGATGCCGTGCGGCGGTTGGCGCTTCCTCCCTCAACGCTGAGGCGAGGCGTCGCGTTACCCGGATGTGGATGTGTTCAGACTGTATTATGAAGAGATACAGGCTAAAATAAGTGCATGACTCATGATTTTGAATCACGACGTTTTAAACTATCGCGTCACATACCTGCCCGAACTACTGAATGACATTGTCACAGCCAAAGTCTGCGTGTGCGCAGTGTGTCGCTATGAGGCACAGAGACTCTGAGTCACCGACAAACTGCAAACGAGTAGTGGTGGCTGTTGCATGAAATCTGTACAGGTTGCAATTTATACAGGTTAAACTGAATGATGGAAAAAACACTACCTTTTTTGAACATACAATATGATGATTTCTTGGAGTACAGTATAAACATACGCTCATCGTTTCATTTCGTTTTTGTACAGGCAAATTAAAAAATATATTTTCATCATATTTCCTAATCATATAAGGCTGTTATACTGCAGCTCGGTTGTGTCACCACTATTATATATTTTACTAAATATTTATTAGTGCTGTCAAATCGATTAATCGCGATTAATCACATCCAAAATAAGTTTTTGTTGTATATTTTTTTTACATAAAATGTATATAAAAATACACACACATACAGTTGAAGTCAAAAGTTTACATACACCTTGCAGAATCTGCAAAATGTTAATTATTTTACCAAAATAAGAGGGATCACACAAAATGCATGTTATTTTTTTTATTTAGTACTAACCTGAATAAGATATTTCACATATAATACATTTACACATTGTCCACAAGAGAAAATAATAGAGTTTATAAAAATGACCCCGTTCAAAAGTTTACATATGCTTGATTCTTAATACTGTGTTGTTACCTGAATTATCCACATCTGTTTTTTTGTATGTTTGTTTGTTTGTATGTTTAGTGATAGTTGTTCATAAATCCCTTTTTGTCCTGCAGTTAAACTGCCTGCTGTTCTTCAGAAAAATCCTTTAGGTCCCACAAATTCTTTGGTGTTTCAGCATTTTTGTGTATTTGAACCCTTTCCAACAATGACTGTATGATTTTGAGATCAATCTTTTCACACTGAGGACAACTGAGACAGCTGGGGGATGAAACGTTTTTGAATTTGAAGATCAGGGTAAATTTAACTTATTATGTCTTCTGGGAAACATGTAAGTGTCTTCTGTAGCTTCTGAAAGGCGGAGCTAAATGAAAAAAACACATGATTTTTATGCAAAAAATGCACACATCATTCTGTTACATTTACACCCCCTGGCTCTTAATGCATTATTTTTCATTCTGAAGCATCAGTGAGTGTTTGAACCTTCTGTAATAGTTGCATATGAGTCCCTCAGTTGTCCTCAATGTGAAAAGATGGATCTCAAAATCATACAGTCATTGCTGCAAAGGGTTCAAATACACAAACATGCTGAAAAACCAAAGAATTTTTTCTGAAGAACAGCAGGCAGCTGTTCAGGACAAACAAGGGACTCATGAACAACTATCACTGAAAAAAAAAAACAGACAACAAAAATTCAACTATTATTTTCTCTTGTGCGCTATGTGTAAACATCTTTTAAGTGAAATATCTTATTCAGGTCAGTACTAAATAATAAATAACATGCATTTTGTATGATCCCTCTTACTTTGCTAAAATAATTTACATTTTGCATATTTTGCAAGGTGTATGTAAACTTATAAAAGCTATTTTTTTTTAATCTAAATTAATTTCTAACACAAAAGTTTCCTCAGTTGTATTTTATCATCCTAAACGGATGCAGTGAAAAACGTCTAAACCAGGAAAATTATTTTAAAACGTTTTTTGTGTTGCACAATGAAAACGCTGATGTACGCAAGATCGAATTACCAAATTTAATTCAAAGGTCATGTTCAAAGCAGAAATGAGAGAAACAGAAGGAAAAACAATAGACATTTCCTTAACAAATCTGAGCCAGCAGAAAATGTTTCAGTGAAGTTTATTTAAGCCTAAGCACTTTAAATTCATTCATCTCATACATCCTCTTAGATACATATTTACACATATACACAGGTACGCGCCTAATACGGGAAAAGATTTTAAGGTCGTATGAAAATACGGAGAGACAAAACTAACATGCAGCAATGTGCCACATAAAATTTAAATAGAAATTAACAATGATTTTCATATTGCTAAACATGTTAAAAAGACTGTGTACAGTTATGGGGACATGGACATTTAAGCACAGTAAGGCTGTGGTCATCAAACTGTCAGAAATCATGGCTTGATTTGAGGAATATTGATAGAGATGAACTGAGAAATACTTATTCGACAACATGTTCTGACCATTAAAATGAAGTCTTACAAAGGCTGAACGATGGTTATAACATGCCAGTTATCACTTTCCAGACATTACATTTTGTATGAACTGTGGTGACAAAATAAATTACATAAAATGTGAACACAATTGGTATGTTGTTATGGGAAAATTGTAATAATTGTACATGAATGGTGCAGAACAGTAAAGTGACAAATACAACAAAATACAATGAAATACATTTCATTGACAACAATAGCGGTCGTAATATACAATATGTATATATTTATATACTGTTTTAATGAAAAACATGAGATAAAAGTTAATATCTGTACAAATCTTCTTTTACAGGAAATAATTTAAACTATACAGCTGTTTTAGATTAATATTACAGGACTTTTCACCAGGCATAACCTCAAGAATCGTATAAAACATCATTTCATTGTCTTGCTGCTACAGCAAATCAGACGCCAACAAAGTCAGACATTGCAAAAAGACACTGATATTCTCAACGCGAGATCAATAAAACCAGTGGAAGCTCATGTGGTCGTACATTAAAGTCCAATGAGAGTCCTTGTTATGTATATTTAAAGACTTTTAGAACCGCAGGCCGCTCTGATGTTAATGCCGACTCGACCGAGAGCCCTTTTCTCTTTTAATCTTTGAGGAAACGCATGCAGACGTGAAACAAACAGCATCACACTGACACTTTCAAAGTAAAGGAGAATTTGAACGGGGAACAGCAGACACTGAATGACCTTTTTTTTCCCTCTCTCTTATGAAGGAGAGGAGGTTGAGAAAGTGTGACGCTCTGTATAAAATATCCTGAATAGCGCATATTGACCGCAGAGGTCAATTCCTTTCTCGGGTGACGAGGTTAAATACAGTACAAAGACTCGAGGAGCTTCAGTAGAAAGTGCACTGTGTAGGAGCTGCCACAAGGCGGTGGAGCAGCGGCTTCAGGCTTTGATGTCCGAGAAGCTTGTGTAGGTTTCGCTGCAGCTGGAGGATGTGCTGAGGTTTCCAGACCCGCTGCCTTCTGTGGGAAAACACATGCATGCTTATTCTGGATAAAATCCTCACTCTTATAACGAGGTTGTGTTCAAATGTGAAGTTGTGTTACCTGAGCTGGAGAGGGATTGAGAAGATTTGGATTCTCCGATGAGAGTAAGCAGGTTCGCAGCAGGGACCCAGCCCTCCTTATTGGTCCGCAGATTACGGACAAACCTGAATCAGCACAAAAACATTGATATCACACCAGCCTCGGCTTACAGAAAACATTAGAAAACAGAAAACAGCCCAGACAATAATGAGTGAAATTTACTTGTCATCCATAACAGGATCCAACAAACACTGCTGGAATGGATAGATATTTAAAATGTGTGGGCAAAAAAATAAAATAAATAAATACCAAAAAAAAAAAAAAAAAAAAAAATCGTGGTTAATTTATTCAGTGTGTTAAATTAACCAGGTAAATTAAATAAATAAAATATTACATAAATATGAAACAAACAAGCAGCTTTTGTCATAATACCAGAAATATCTTAGCGTACACTGTCGTTCAAAAGTCTGGGGACAGTAAGATTTTTGATGTTTTTTAAAGAAGTCTTACAAGCTCATCAAAGTTCCATTTATTTGATAAAAAATACAGGAAAAACAGTAATATTACGAAATATTATTGCAATTTAAAATAACAGTTTTCTATTTTAATATACTTTAAAATTTAATTTATTTCTATGATGCAAAGCATCATTACTCCAGTATTCAGTGTCACATGATCCTTCAGAAATCATTCTAATATGCTGATCTATTATCAATTTTGGAAACAGTTTTGCTGCTTAATATTTTTTTGGAACCTGTGATACTTTTTCAGGATTTTTTTGATGAATAAAAAGTTAAAAAGAAAAGCATTTATTGAAAATAGAAATCTTTTCTAACAATGTAAATCTTTACTAATCAATGTTTATGTTTAAAACATCCTATATAAAAGTATTAATTTCTTCTGAAAAATGAAAAAAATTGACAAATGCACTGACCCCAAACTTTGAACAGTAATGTGTATTGTTACAAAAGATTTCCGTTTCAAATAAATGCTGTTCTTTTTAACATTTTTATGTTAAAAAGTATCACAGGTTCCTATATATATAAAAAGCAGCACAACTGTTTCCAACATTGACAATAAATCAGTATATTAGAATGATTTCTGAAGGATCATGTGGCACTGAAGACTGGAGTAATGATGCTGAAAATCACATGAAAAAAATTCTATTTTAAAGTATAATAAAATAGAAAACCACTATTTTAAATTGCAATAATATTTCACAGTATTACTGTTTTTTCTGTATTTTTAATAAAATATGCATAAAAATGCAGCCTTGATGAGCATAAAAAAAGAAACCAACAAGCTTGAAATAAAGCTTAAATAAACTAAAATTATAAATATAACAAAAAAAAAGTTAAATTAAAGCAAAATCTGAAATGTTGCTTTGGCAACTAAAACTCAGACTCAAATAAAAAGTAAATTAAACCTTAATAGTACTATTTAAACAAAAATTGATTTCAATTGTTGATTCATTAAACCACAAAAGAATGATCTGCTTATCAGTCATAGTGGTTTGCAATGTGTAATACGAGGATGCATAAACGATGACAGAACTGTCATAGTATTTACATAATCCTGAATGTGTGAATCTTACCAGCGTCCATCATCTCCCTCTCTCACCAGCTGCACTGAGTCTCCGCTCTTAACCGTCAGCTCCTGTGGTCCGTTTTTGTCATGGTCAGCAACGACCACGTACCTGCCTGGAGACTACACGCACAAACAAACACCATCAGTGGCCAAAACTAAAGATATCTGCCAACAAACATGGATGGGACACAATGACTCACCAGTTTTTTCCCTCCCTCATCCTCAGGATCAGAGTTCATGGGGTCCTCAGCACTCGAGTAACCGTCGTTCTCCTCAGACGCGTCCACAGACAGCGATGCCTTGGAGAAGCCTTGTGGAAGAGAGGATGAGGATTATGGTGAGATAGCGAAATACAGGGATAAGTGGCGCTCCACAAAGATGATGTGTGGGGAAGGTGAAGAAGAGACCGACTCTGTTTCAAAACCTAGTCAGCTCTTTTGCTGTCTATAGCTTACATTGTTGGCTGTCTTCTAAGGCAGCATGCTAAACGTCTACACAAGAAATAATGCACCACATCAATAGTTCCTAAAGTAAAACTCTTGGCATTAGCATGCTGCTAAGCTAACAACACAACAGCATTAAAAAAAACATACCAGAAATTGGTATTTTCTTGTAAAACATCTTTATTTACAACTTCAGAAATATTATTTTTTACAATTTAGTTTTCGTTACTCTCAATTCGCCATTTTAGATAAATGTTTTCACTGAGACTTTGCATTTGGAGTGCCTATATGATGCCTATGTAGGCAGCACACTAGGTTTTGAAACAAATCCAGTGTCTCTTTCTCTTGTATCCATTTGAAAAGGGAAACAGCTCCAGGCACTGAGCTAACAGGAAGGACTGTTTGTGTTTCATGTTCAAACAGCCATGACTCTGATGATTTTGATGACAGTTTGTGAAGAAGGCATATGACACATTCGCAAATCATACAAAACATGTTTATGGAGAGATGCATAAACATTTTCGGATCTGAAACAGTGGATAATTATGGAGACTGGAAGAGTGTTTGGTAGAAAGGGATCTGTGGTTTCAGAATCGTAAAAGTGAATCCAGAACTAGCACCGCAAACCAGCAGACAGGAACCCAAACCAGACACTCATGCAGTGTTCAACGCAAGTGTTTGCAACACTAACGGAAGTGCAACTTCTTGCACCACTTGACATATTCTGTTTTCTAAATTTACAATATTACAATATTATCATAAATGAGAGCAGAAATACCTTATTTAAAGGAACAGTTCACCCAGAAATGATTAGTGAAGAAGAGTTTAGTGATAGTTGTTTATGAGTCCCTTGTTTGTCCTAAACAGTTAAACTGCCAAAATCCTTCAGGTCCCATAAATTCTTTGGTTTTTCAGCATTTTTTTGTATTTGAACCCTTTCCAACAATGACTGTATGGTTTTGAGATCCATATTTTCACACTGAGAACAACTTTGAGGGACTCATATGCAACTATTACAGAATGTTCAAACACTCACTGAACGATGCATTAAGAGCGGGGGGTGTAAACTTTTGAACAGAATGAGGATGTGTACATTTTTCTTATTTTGCCTAAATATCATATTTTTTTTAATTTAGTACTACCCTTCAGAAGCTACAGAAGATACTTACATGTTTCCCAGAAGACAAAATAAGTTTATAAAAAAAATTTATCCTGATCCTCAAATTCAAAAAGTTTACACCCTTCGGCTCTTAATGCATCGTTTTTTCCTTCTGAAGCATCAGTCAGCGTTTGAACCTTCTGTAATAGTTGCATATGAGTAGCTCAGTTGTCCTCATTGTGAAAAGATGGATCTCAAAATCATACGGTCATTGTTGGAAAGGGTTAAAATACACAAAAATGCTTAAAAATAAAAGAATTTGTTGGACCTGAAGGATTTTTCTGAAGAGCAGCGGGCAGTTTAACTGTTCAGGACAAACAAGGGACTCAAGGAACAACTATCACTAAACAAAAAAAAATACACATCTGTGGATCATTCACGTAACAACACAGTATTAAGAGTCAAGTGTATGTAAATTTTTGAACAGGGTCATTTTTATAAATTCAATGATTATTTTCTCTTGTGGACTATATGTAAACGTCTTCTATGTGAAATATCTTATTCAGGTCAGTACTAAATAAAAAATAACATGCATTTTGTATGATCCCTCTTATTTTGATAAAACACTTAACATTTTGCAGATTCTGCGAGGTATGTGTAAACTTTTGACCTCAAATGTATATGCCAAAATCTTTGAGGAACAGGTCGAAACTACATATTCATATATTCAGTGTTTATGAGAAATACTGTCAAGATCAGTTCACTGAATCAAGGATGTGATTGCAATGATTCTCAGGTTAAAATCTCACCAGAGAGAAAGATAACAGTCAATAACCACTTCTGTGATACTTTTATAGCACTGTGGTTTCATCTTTAAAGCTTGAATGTTTTAGTCTCCATTCAGTGTAAATGCATGGAAAACAGCAACCTGTAATTCGTGTAAAATTCACCCATTTGTGTTCCACAGAAACAAGAAAGTCATACAGATTTAGAACAATTAAATAATGAAGATTCATTTTCAGTGAACTGTTCCTTTAAGAGATTATCTGATCATTCTATCCCTTATAACAGTTGTAAGATATGAAATGGGCTGGTTTCACATTCTCCCACAGTGAAGAGCATTTTTAGATCGACAATAGTAATTTATTGAGCAGTTATGTCAGAGATGCCATTTAGCGGCATGATTTATACTCCAAACCACCAATTACAGTGCAATATCATCATACCCTGTGGTTAGTGTTTGCCAGTCTGTTTGGAAGTTTGCTGTGACAAAGCAATAAAGACAAAGTTCATTCCCACACCAGGCATCTAGTTACCTCTCCTTTTAGTCTGCAACAGACTAGAAGTGCTCAGCCATCTCACTCGGGTAAGAGTGATGTGGGGACCTGCGTCTAAGGGAGAGGTAGTCGATAAGATTTCACCCCCCTTTCAGAAGATCACCCCACAGATTGCTTTTGCTGGTTGGGTGTACAGGACTAAAGTCAGTTTGTTTGGATTGTAAATGCTTAAAGGGACAGTCCACCTAAAAATGAAAATTTATGTCGTTCCAGACCTGTATGAGTTTCTTTTTTCTGTGGAACATAGAAGATAATATTTTAAAGAATGTTGGTAAATTGAGAGTTTTATTTCACATTGACTTTCATTGTATTGACAATAGAAAAATTAATAGAAAATCAATAGAAAGTCAATAGAAAATTAAACTGTTTGGTAAAAAAAGAAACTCTTACAGGTTTGGGACAACATAAGGATGAATAAATGATGACAGAATTATCATCTTTTGGTGACCCATCTCTTTAAGGCCTAATTTAGAAGCATTTTTGATTCGATTACTTGAGGCTGATATTTGAAGATGGTGAAACATAATATATGGAGGTGAAAAAAAATTCAGCAACCACATATGATAAAATAAATGATTTGGAACACTGGTCATGGCTGATGTTGGGGATGCTGGGAGTTTTTAGGGGTCAGTGTACCTCTGAAGCCAAACGGCGTAGGATCACTCTTAATCTCATGTCTTTTAGTTTTGTGGTCAGGACTAGGGGGGGATGATCCTGGCAGCCATAGCAAGGAGCGAGAAAGAAAAGGATAAGAGGACAAAAAAAAAAAATCAGGAAAGAAGAAAGAGAAAGTCTATAACAGGGTTAAAGGAAAGACTCTTAAATATTATAAAGAAAAAAGTGGCTCTTCTACAGGGTGAAAGCCTCTAAAAGGCAACAAGTCCGCTAAAGTCTTACACTGTGCCTTAACCATCTACAATCTGATAATGGATTTGAGAAATTTAAAGGGGTAGTTCACCCAAAAACTAAAATTCGGTCATTAATTACTCACCCTGATGTCGTTCTGAAGACCTTCGTTCATCTTCAGAACGCAAATTAAGATTTTTTTGGTTAAATCTGAGAGCTTTCTGACCCTGCATAGACATACGCAACTATCACGTTCAAAGCCCCAAAAGGTATTTAGGACATCGTTAAAATAGTCCACGTGACATCAGTCGTTCAACCGAAATGTTATGAAGATACAAGAATACTTTGTGTGTGCAAAGAAAAGAAAAATAATTTATTCAACAATTTCTTCTCTTCTATGTCTGTCTTCAGCACCCGTTCACGAGATTACAACACACAAGAAGAAATTGTTGAATAAAGTGGTTATTTTTGTTTTCTTTGCGCACAAAAAGTATTCTCGTAGCTTCATAAAATTACATTTGAACCACTATTGTGACATGGACCATTTTAACGATGTCCTTACTACCTTTCTGGGCCTTGAACGTGTCAGTTGTTGCTGTCTATGCAGGGTCAGAAAGCTCTGATTTCATCAAAAATACCTTAATTTGTGTTCTGAAGATGAACAAAGGTCTTACAGTTTGGAATGAAATGAGGGTATGAGGGAAATGAGTAATTAATGACAGAATTTTCATTTTTGGGTGGACTATCCCTTTAACTGGCCCACTGTCATAATCATGTATTAAATAAATGTATAGTTATGGGAGTAAGTAAATAAATGGCTAGCATTTTCGGTTTTGGTGTGGAAACATTCTTGTTCCCGGTTAAGGCACAGTAAACAGCACTTAAGTAGTGATTGTTCTAAACTCTATTACTACCAAGCTTGAACTATAATGTTAAACTGCTGCTAATCTAGTCTTTCTGATCTACACTAGAGTCTAGTGTATTCTGAGACTATAGTATACCTGGAGGGCAGAGAGTGACCATGGGTAGTGTTAGGCTTTTGCCACCAGAGGGCGCTATCAGCTCTGCAGTGGAGTTCAAGCCAAATCTTAGTCAATATTCCAAATTAAATATTTACAATTTATCCAGTGCCTGATATATTAAACTAAACATTTCAACTGATAAAGTTCTGCTAAACATTCTTTTATATAAATGCTTTATCAGAATTCAGTCACCCAGTTTTAAATGTATAATTAGCTGCATTGCCAGTGATTGTGTAAAGCCGTGAGCCCTCCTGCTGTACCTTTTTGACTCTTGAGGTTACTGAAGCCCTGCAGTGTAAAACGCTTTTTAACTGCAGCTCTCTCAGTGTTGGGACTGGTGACAGTCTCGTCTATTCTCCACAGAGACAGAGAGAAAGAAAGAGGAAGGGGAAATAATGAAGTACGTTACAGTTTTAGTCAAGAAAAAGAAACGGGTTACAAAGAACATCACAGAAATTCACAGTCTAAGCAGCAAGAGGAAAGACAGCAGCATTCTGAATCGTGGGACAGATTTTGGGACACGTTAGTCTGTGGTTGTTTTCACTGATACATAGACTGACTTCAAATATGTTGTGCGTAATATCAGAGTGTGCATTGAGACTGTATGTGTATGTTGAGAAGGGCTGACTGACCTTTGACCTTGTCATTATTTTTAAGTAAGGCGGCTGAACTGGGATCTGCTGCTGTTGGTTCAGTTTTCTTCTCTTCTCCTTTCTTGAAGGTCTTTGGGTTGGTTTTGAAGGGGCTCAGGGTTAGGGTGGTGCTGGTGGGAGTTAACTGATCCGAGCTCTTCTGCTGGCTTGCTTCTGAAATACAACATCACTTTATTATATAACTGGTACCATTATAAAATAAGATTTCATTAGTTAACTATTTTAGTTAACATGAACTAAAAATGAACAATGCTTAGAATTTATTCATCTTGGTTAATATTGATTTCAACATTTACTAATGCAGTATTAAAATCAGTTGTGTTTGTTAACATTAGTTAATGCACTGTAAATTAACATGAACTAACAATGAACAACTGAGTTTGTATTAGCTAACGTTAATAAAGGTTAATAAATACTGTAATAAATGTAATTCATTGTGTGTTCATGTTAGTTAACACATTAACTAATGTTAACCAATGACACCTTATTGTAAAGTGTTATCAGATAACTACATACAATAAAACTGATGGGGTGAAGTGTAATTTTATATGCGCTACCGTTCAAAGGTTTGAGAGGGATACATTATTTGTTTTTGAAAAAAACGTCTCTTAAGCTCAGCAAGGCTGCATTTATTTGATCAAAAATACAGTTAAAACAATATTACTACTGTTTTCTATTTTAATATATTTTAAAATTAATTATTTCCTCATGGAACAATGGCAAAGTTGAATTTTTATGATTCCAGGCTTCAATGTCACAAGATCCTTCAGAAAAAAAATCTAATATGCCTTTTTTTCTCAATAACCATTTCCTACTATTATCATCAATGTTGAAAACAGCTATACAGCGTTCTCTTTTTTGTGGAAACCATGATAGCTTCACAAAGCATTCTTTGATGAAAAACAGCATTTATTAAAAATAGAACATCATAAATGTATTTATTGTTACTATTGATTAATTTAATGCATCCTTACAAAATGAAAGTATTTATTTCAATTATTAAAGAAAAAGAAATCCAAATTTATTTCACCTCTGCAGGCCTTAAGTTGCCCCGTTAGAACCTTTCGGATCTCGTTCACCCATGCTGTTTTTATCTCTGGTGTCGGTGCCTGAAAATAACCAATAAAATGATCATAAAGATAAATGACAGGATCACAGAGTGTTGCTTTGAATTATGCACATTCAATGCTATTTAAATATAGTAGATTTTTAATAAGAACAATTTTTAAGTTTACCTGTACAATATACACCTCCTCCCGAGAATTACACCAGATCTCAAACTTTTTGTTGTCTCCTTTTGCATTTTCAGTAATACCTACAGCACTCATCTGTCAGAGGAAAAAAATATAAAAAATAATCACTCAAGAGAAACCTGATATTAGTTTATTTACACACAAACATATCTGTTTACCTTGAGTGGAACTTAATTTACTCAACACAAAACACAAATTAAACATGCAGACTGCATGGGTATTTCTTGATTTTCTGGGTTGGACTACACTAAAAATGATACATAGTCCCTGTTAATATTTGTAATAAAACAGATTTGCTAAAGAACCTGATTAGGGGTTGTAAAACGATTTGGGGGATTTAAATCTTTCAATTACCAGCCCACATTTTTAACCACTATGTCACTTTGGATAAAGTGGTGGATCAACTTAAAAAAAAAATATAATTTAATTTTCAGTACTTACGCTGAGTGAGTGTTTGAAGCTGTATGAAGGCGCTTTCTCATAACCCTCTCCGTTCTCCTCTCGTTTCTTACAGAAGAGCAGAGCTTTCTCATGCAGGAACAGATGCCTTTGCATGGGCTTGAATCGAGCCAGATCTTTCACCTTCGCGTGACCCTTCTTATGCTCCGTCCACACGCTGAACGACCCCTGCATCATCAGACGGCCCAGATCACTGAGGTTTCCCTAGAAACACAGGTCAGAGGTCAACCACTACACCAAAAGCGACCTACATTATTGTAAAACCATTCAACATTAAATTTCACAGCACGTGTAAATGACATCCTTACTTCATATCCAGTGATGGCGATAAGGTGCATGGAGTCATTCACAGCTTTCAGGATGCCAAGTATAGATGAGAGCGCCTCCTGCAGGTCTTCCTCACCCTCACAGCCTTTACTGTACTTCAGTAGTTCCTGATAGAAACACACATGAACACAGAAGTTACATAAGTGAGAGGTAGAAATGAGTTGTTCTTCTGCATGTGTACTCTAGGTCTAGTTTACCTTCAGTAAAAGCTGGTATTTGGTTATTCTCTGCACAGGTTTGAGGAGGTACGAGTCCAAACCAAGCTTATGTTCCAGTTTCTTTTGACACTCCTGAAAACAGCACACACATATTCTTTATTTTTTTACTATTATTGTTGTTTTTTATTATGATGTTAATGATTATTATATAAATACTATTACTAAATAATTATAGCATGTTAAATTATTATTTATTGTTGATATTTATTAAATAATACTATTAAATATATATATATATATATATATATATATATATATATATACATATATATATATTAAATATGGTCTAACAGCATCTTTAGTGTCTTGTAAAGTAAGAAAGATGACCTGGAAGAAAGCGCAGTCAGAGCACTGTCTCCACAGAGACTCGGAGCGAGGCTTGTTCTGACAGTACTTCTCATAGATCTGCAGATCCGTCATCTGAGAAACATGAAAAAGATGTTTGCATAATCTCTTCAATAATGTATTAAATCAGAACAGCACAGGATGTAACATCCGACTCACTCTCTCCAAGAAACACCGGCCTACAAGCTCAGGATAGTCTGTGTACGCCTCCAGTTCACGAAGAAAAGTCCTGAAATGTATTGAGAGTGAATGCATTGAGAATAAGATGTGCTTTAGCTTTATAACACCACACAGACACAGAGAGGGTTCACTCACTTTTTGTGAAACTGGTATATCTCAGGCATGTTGCCAAAGAGGATGTCCTTCTTGTGAAGCAGTGTATTGGGGATGAGATGAGCCATGGCAGGATTGTCCATTTCTGCTCCATAACCCTAAACACAAATTAATCGGTTAAGTCAAATGTATTATTAAAAAATCATAAAACATAAACAGGACTGATCTGACCTCTAGAGGCGGAAGATGTCAGTGCAACTCACCTCAAGCACACACAGCAGCTCTTCCACATATGCTCGCTCTGTCTCCAACAGCTCGTTCATCACATGCCTGTTGTGAACAGACATTAAACACATAATCCATAGAACTGACAGAGATCACACAATTATAGCTGATTTTCCTGTAAGTCCATTGTAATAAGCTCCTGACTGACCGTCTAAGCACAGCAAAGTTCTCCTCTTCATCAGAGACAGACGGGTGTCTGCTGCCGTCATTTTGTAAGTGTATCTCTCCCTGCAAATATAAACAACCCTGCATTAGTCTTGGAAATGTGTTCAAACTAATTGTGTGATTCTATTAAATCACAAATACTAGGGCTGGGTTTTGACACAAATTTTACAATTTGATTTGATTATGCTTCACAATCTTGTAATTAATTTATATTCCAATTTCGATTTGATTTGAGTATTTTGGATATACTTCAGGTAAAATATATATATTTATATAAAAAATCTCACAACTATTGCTGTAAAATATACACGAGAGTCAGTTAAAATTAGTTAAAATTAACTGATTTGTATACAAGTGGTTAAATTACACTAAATTAAGTTCCTATAATATATATTTAGCAAAATGCTCTTCTCTAGATTTAATTTTTCTAGCTGACTGGTCACAAAATATGTTTTTTTTTTCCTGAGTTAAATGTGATGTTGCATTATTCAACATTTTAAATATATTAACTTAAGTGGTGGCTGTCATAAAAAATTGACAGATTTATTCAAACATAAATCAAACACTAAAGAACAGTAAAATTATAATAAATAGCCTGTGTTATATGGTGCATATATTTAGCAAAATGCTCCTCTCTAGAAATTTTTCAGTATTTATTGTTTGAATTTTGTAATAAAATGTCCAGAATTTGAAATCTGAGACTTTGTTTCATGTCAAAAATAATGTTTTTTGCGATTGAATCGGAGGTGTGCTACAATGTTAACTGAAAACAGGCTAGACTAATTAATTCTTGGGATTTAAGAATTGATATCATTTCATAAAAATGAGAATCAATTAAAAATATTTTTAGCTCAATATTCAAAATGCACTCAAATTAACTCTAAATTTGAAAGTATTATTTAAATAATAACCACTAAGATTAAATCAAGAAATCAAGATTAAACAAAAAATGTCCTGGTTTTTATTATTTAATTGTTTGTTTGTTTTTTTCACTTAAAAAAAAAAAGTTACTAAAGTTTTTCTTTGTGCCAAAAAAAGTCATATTTTCATTTTTTATGCTTATTTCCACACTCTCTCTGACCTTGAGACCCACATAACAGAAGAAAAATTTGCTTCATCATGGTATGATCAATTAACAACAAGCAACAAATGCATATGTTAAGGGTACAAAAGCCACTGTTGCTGTAATTGTCAATATCAAAGCAGTCATATAAATATTATGGCTTATACATTCAATAAAGCACTGCATATAGATGAGATACCCACTTTTTTGCAGTTTCCATTGATGATATCACCCTCTATCGTCTTTTCCCGATGACCTGGGATAAAAACACACTTACATTAATACACTAATAAAAAAATATATAAATAAATAAATTATATATCTAAAATTTATATTACATATAATAATATACACAGCTTTTTGTGTCATGTCCCTACAGCTCTCTATATGAACACTAGATGGCAGGAGAGTAAAGTCAGTGACAGAGTCTGCCATATCTGTTGTGCATGAGTGACCATAAGTAGCTAATGGCCAGTGCAAGTGTATTTGTGTGTGGAGGGGGTTAGGGGACGACATTGAGAGGACACAGACACTATACCGCACTGCGGAGGAGAGAAGCCACTGCTTAACTGCTCTGAAGAAAACGGCTGTATTAAATGCGTTTGCCTCTCTAAAGGTTAATTCAGAATTAATACTACAAAATAATTTAGATATTTAGATATCCAAGCTGTCCAGTAACTGAGAACACAGTAGTCCTGAACTTGGGGTGTAAATTATTCGGTAGGATCACAACTAAGCTAGACATCCAACACAACACACAAAGTCACATTTAGGGGTTAACCTGGGGAAGAGATGGGTGATTTGATGATGGCCTCAGGACGTGGAGCGACGGGCTGCACGGGTCGTGTCTGTTTGGCTGCTAACTTCTTCAGACTGACCCTCCTCTTCTCAAACATTTCCTGCATGGACAGCTGCTTCTGAAACACTTTGTCCACCTGATCCTGTTCGAGCAAAGACAAAACATTTATTTAACAAACTAAACCCCCACAAGACATATTCACATTCTCAATAACACTTTAAATAGCCAATATCTCCAAGTAAATATGTGTGTGTAATTAAAAATCTATAGGCTACACATATGTCAGTTCTGTTTTTAATGATTTTCAGTGTTTTACCCTCAAGTCCTGTGTGAGCACCGACTCATAGTCCCTCCAAATTCCATTCAAATCCGTCAGCTTGTGCTGATTGGCAGTTTCCAGGTAACGTTCAATCTCCTGAAGCGCTGACTCCGCCCCATCCTGTGATTGACACTTGTCCACAGGCTGAGATGCCAGCAGGTAGATCCCATCATCATACCATTTAGTGGCCTGGAAGAGAATGAAAGAGTCAGTGATCATCATTAAAGAGGGCTCGAAATCCATCTGTTCACTTGGCAAAGCCTCCTTCTAAATTATAAATATGGACTGTGACCTAAACTAAAGGCTATTAGCTATTTAAATAGGATAATACATTTGATGCATCCAGATTCAATTATAAAAATGTCAACACAGAAAGGAAAGCATCTCTTGTTAAGTATTATAGAGGGCTTCTGAACAGTGCTAATGAAGGAATCAATAAGTAGGCCTACTGTACCTTATCTAGACTCTGGTATAGCTCCATGGCTTTAAGCAGATAAGCTTTCTTGGCCTTCAGGACGCCACTGATCTCCTCGCACACAGCCCGAAGCTCAGAGCTTTTGGGCAGGATGGAGTCCACAGCGTAATGAGATGCTTCAATCAGCTGGTCAGCATCACATGCTAGAGCCAGCGCTTGGTCCAACACCTCCTACAGATAGAGAGGGAAATATTGTATATTTTTTATTATATTACATTCTCTTTTAAAAGTTTGGGATTTTTTTCAGCAAGGATCCATTAAATAAATGCCGTTCTTCTGAACGTTCTATGCATCAAATAATCCGGAACAAATGTACCACAGTTTCCACCAAAATATGAAGCAGCATAACTGTTTTCAACATTGGTAATAATAAGAAATGTTTCTTAAGCATCAAGTCAGCATATTAGAATGATTTCTGAAGAATCATGTGACACAAAAAACTTGAAAAATTGACAGTGAAAAATTCAGCTTCGATGGACGGGACTAAATCACATTTCAGAATGTATTAATAATTATTTTTCTAATTTTGTAATAATATTTCACAATGACTGTATTGCTGTTTTTACTCTCGTTTTAAATCTTCCTGACCCAAAACTTTTGAACTGTAGTATATATTTTTATTTTAAAAGCAATCATGTCAGCAATGAAAAACAAAATAGTGTTATTAAAAAAAGTTAAATAATATTATAAACAAACACACAGGTTTGTTTTTGTGAATTGTGGGGACATTTCATAGGCGTCATGGTTTTTATACTGTACAAACCGTATTTTCTATCGCCCTACACCTAAACCTAGCCCTCACTGGAAACTGTGCTCATTTCTCAAAAACTCATTCTGTATGATTTATAATTTGAAAAATGGGGACATGGGGCAAAAAAGTCACTCTCTCCTTGTAATACCTATATTACACCCATGTTATTATACAAATTTGCATCCTGATACGTCACAAAAACACACATACGCGCACGTATGTAAGTATAATTATACTATTTTGGTGAAGGTCACTACATTTCATTGGATAATCGTGTATGTGTGAACATGGAAACAAATATGAACTTGAAAAAATTCAAGTTTGCCACCCTGAATTCCCACAATCCCGTGTCAGCAGAATGACTCCAGCGTAGTGATGGGTGATTTATCACATTGGGTAGAACACCCCCTTCTCTCCGCAGGATGAGGACACGTGGGTGATTTCTGTAAGGGCCTCAAACTGCCGTGCTCAGCAGTTTAATTATGGAGTGTGAGATTTACATGCTTTATAGGACCATATGTCTGTTTCTGCACACGCTAGAACATTATAAGGAAAAACTGATGTTTCCTAGATGTAAACTGGATCCCTTTTAGAGGGAAAAATTGATGAGCTTTTTTTATTTTGCAGTACTACGTTTTACGTTATTTCGTTTTGTATCTGAATAACAAATGTTACAACGTCATTAAAAAAGACATTAAATCATATGACAACAAGTAAATACTTACACATGCTCTCTCTTCATGATTGGTCAGCTCTTTGAGGATATGTTCAACATGGGCGGGGCTAATTGCGATCTCTGAGAAGCCTGATAGTCTGTCATAGACCAGGTCTAAGTGAGCTCTGACCTACAACATAGAGGAACACAGCCATTACAAATACTTTTCATACACACCTGCTGAATTATACATCCAACAAGCCACACACAATATACACTTAAAACTAGCAATGCACAATATATCTGTACCAAAACCACCATTCATATAAATTGGCTGAGTAATTGTGCATGTTCATTTCCTCTGTTTTTATTTTTTTTACCTCTGCCATCATGCAATGCTTACTTAATGTTAATCTTTAAAAACACTGATAACACTGTTAAATGCAATCATCATATTTTAAAATGAATATCCATTTTTGTACTGCACATTATAATTTCGAGCTGCTTAAATTCACTTGTAGTATTTAAATCAACTGATTTTAAATTTAATTACTTTTCAATTATTAGACAAAATAGTACAGAATTTTATTAGCATTAATTTATCCATTACTAGACATAACCTAAAAATTATTATCAGTTCCAGTGTTATTGTTAATTACAACTTAAACTATAGAAAATGAAAAATAATTTTTAATTAAGTTTTTAACTATTACCTATATTTAATAATAAAATTGAAATGAAATATAATTAGATGTAAAACTTAAATTTGACATTACCTTGGCAGCTAAAATTAGTACTAAAATTACTAAAACTGAAATACAAATAAAGCTAAATATAAAAAAACCCCTAAAACTAATAAAATGACAAAAGCATGCAAAAATAAATATATATAAAAAACTACAATTAAAACAAAAAGTGAAAATATCAAAATTAAAGAAATAAAATATTATCATATATTATTATATTCATAAATACTATAAAAGTATATAATAGTCTATCTCACCTCCCTGAAGTTCTGCTCAAAATGCCGCAGTTGTAGACATTGCTCTAGCTTGGTTTGATGTTTATCCCAAAAATCATCAAATGCTGTTTCAGTCTCATCTAACTGACCAAGCAACCTAGAAAGAGAGAGATGTTTATTTTAACTGTGCAAAAAACACTTGCTTACCAAAAATCCTCATTTATTTTTTTCTGTGGAACAGAAAAAGAGATGTTTAGAAGAATGTCCAAGCTGCTCTATATCATATGTGAAAGCATACAAAGAGCAGAGACAAATGTAACACCCAAACAGTACAAATAAATTGTTTTTGTCCTGCCTGCTGTTATAGTTTTGAAATCTCATGCTGTATGTTTGACAGTATCCATGAATAAAAACCTTAAACAAATATAGCCACATCTACATAATAAAAGCTGACAGCAGACGCCTGTGGATATTAACAAACACACATATCCAGACCCCAGAACGCTGCTTCACTGAAAGGTCATGTGAGTAGAGCTGGGCTTCAATACGTTCCTGTCAGCTATTACTGTTTTTTTACATGTGCGTGTAGATTTGCTGTATAATCTTGACCAGGTGGGTCATCTTGTTGCGTCTCGTCGTGCATGCAAAAACACACCTGCCCTGAACAACTTAATAAGGACAGAAACAGACCAAGGACACGCAACAGTCTGCTGCTGTACTGTAACCGTCTGCCTTCTCATTTTTGCATTCCAGCACGGTAGATGGTATCACACACACCTCTGAACAGTAGCCAGGTTCTCCAGTTCATCCTGGTTCATGGTGTAATCTGGATCTTTCACCAGCGGCTCATTGATGCTCTCCAGCAAACGTGATCCCTGACAGAGAGCGATCCTCAAGTCCTCCTGCACACACACAAACACACACACACACACACACACAGAGCAAGATGAAATAAACATACTATTCAGCCTGAGTGATGAACATGTATTATTTATGTAAACTTAAGGTTTGTTTATAGCTTATGGCCATGTGAATACTCCACATTAAATTATTTATAATCTTACTGCCCTGAACTGAGGCATAGTATATTATAATCTTTAATGCACACCTGACACCAAGCCTGCATTTATTTGATTCAAAATAAAGCAAAA
>JAHKKF010538480.1:0-12761 GCA_019740295.1 Labeo calbasu
CTTCATCATTTAACTTAACTCCTGAAAAATGCTATTTTTAATATCTGTGCATACAGTTGAGGTCAAAAGTTTACATACACATTGCAAAATATTAATTATTTTACCATTATAAGAGGGATTATACAACATGCTTTCTTTTTTTATTTATTTAGTACTGAACTGAATAAAATATTTCACATAAAAGACCTTTACACATAGTCCACAAGAAAATAAGTTACATTTATAAAAATTACCCCGTTCAAAAGTGATTCTTAATATTGTGCATGTAAACTTTTGAACAGGCTAATTTTGTATAAATTCAGCTATTTTCTGTTGTGGACTATATGTAAACATCTTTTATGTGAAATATCTTATTCAGGTCAGTACTAAATAAAAAATAACGTGCATTTTGTATGATCCCTCTTATTTTGGTAAAATAATTAACATCTTGCACATTCTGCAAGATGTATGTAAACTTTTGACATTAACCGTTTGAGTGTGTGATTCTTAAGAAACTGGATTTGCGTTTGGAGACCAGCTGTTACCTTATTACCAACCTTATACCTTGGCAGCAAATGCAAATCTCTTAAGAATATTGGAGAATTACTGTCTAGACGTCACCCTTTACACCAGAAAATACTATGATATTAAGGCTTGATAGACTTGATGAAGACACATTCTTAACTCTCCTAATTTCTTCCTACGCTTGGTATTTTCTTGCAACACAGAACAGCTCTGTCATGGAATTTGTGCAGGAATTCCTATAGAGTTCTGTCCCATGGCCTCATCTTTTTCATACCGCTGGCTTACTTCCAGCTCTCTTGTCAAAAATGGGCCCCCATGTCTTCAGCTAAACTGATCAAAATCTGTCACTTCAATTCGCTTCCCCCCCCAGCAGCCGCACCTGCCGACCATTCGGTCGGGCTTAGGGCCATATAAGGGATGTGGCCCGATCCTCAACGCTGTTCATTTGTAATCTGAGATGCCTGCTTTTACGATCATTATTCTGACAAAAATGAAAGGTCAAGTAGCTGTCAGTTTTATTTCTGTATATATATAAAGCATTGATCTTGTTTTGGTTTAGCACTCAGTGGAGATGTTGCTAAGCATTCAGAGATATGGTAAATGGTCGCTTACTTCAAAGTTACGCGCTTCGAAGTTTCTATTGTTGTTTCCTGTTTTAGC
Source organism: Labeo calbasu (assembly GCA_019740295.1). Classification (NCBI taxonomy): domain Eukaryota; kingdom Metazoa; phylum Chordata; class Actinopteri; order Cypriniformes; family Cyprinidae; genus Labeo; species Labeo calbasu. The sequence continues at coordinate 1,165 of JAHKKF010538480.1, forward strand.
TTAATGCTGTCAGGTCTCTACATGCCTAAATGGCAGGTTATATAGACTAGAGGCACAGTGACCCATTTGGCAGCCCTCCAATGTGGACTAGTTTGCATGTTGTCTTTTCAGAACAATAAAAAGAATTCAAGTATGCATAGAGAATTTTTATGCACGCTTGAGTGCTAAATGATGATTATCAAAGTAAACCCAAGAATGTGAACTTCCTGGTATTTTCCAGAATGTATCTCTTATTTTAAATGTACTGTTTATCAGACATTTTATTTTTGCATTTTACATTCATGTACAGTTTTCGTAGGCAATTTTTTTTTATTTTTTTTTTTAACAAACCAATCTTTGCCACTATTAGACACTGTTTTCAACCTAGTGAACTCTGTGGCTGTTAATTGGAGTTAAACATAATGCCATTTAGCATTCCTAACGTATCCAAAAACAATTTACCATGCCGAAGTGCCATATATTTTGCTTCACCTGTAGTTGGCCTTGTTGGATATCCTACAGTTTGGGCAGGTTAAGTATACATACTAATCCTAAGGATCTGCCCCTCCAGGCGTGGATATCGAGGCGGCCAGGAAAGAGGAGGAGCGGATCATGCTAAGGGATGCGCGACAGTGGCTTAACAGCGGCCAGATCAACGACGTCCGGCACGCCAAGTCTGGGGGGACCGCACTGCACGTCGCCGCAGCCAAGGGATACACTGAGGTTTTAAAGTAAGTTTGCTTGCCTTCAAAAGAAAGATTTTGGCATTTGCCATCCACAAAGGATTCAGCGGACACTTGTGATAATATTTGTCTTATTCTTTCGCCAACAAGTGAGATTTAGCAGCTAGTGAAGATGGAACTAATGAAACTTTGGTACTTGGTTCATCTCATCTCAACTCTTTCAACGTCCCAAGGGTCTTGGTACACAAGACGAGACAGTTTGTAACCTGTTTATCTGTCTCCATTACAGTAGATTATCGTGAGCTGTTGAACAAACACTGCTCAGGACGTGTGTCAGGAGTTAGGTAGCGTCTCTGTTTATGGTGCTTTCGGTCTTTGGCTGTCAGAGTTGAATGACTGTGACAAATGCTCCATCTGCCGCTGCACCAACACAACGTGATTGTAACCGGATAGACTGCTTTTTTTGTGTTCGCAATCTTAGAAAACTTCACATCTAATGCGTATTTTTATGTGTGACGACTAACTGTTGGCATGCATAACCTGCCTTCTAGGCAATGGAAAAATGAGCCCGTTGGTGCACTTTGGCAAATGAGGCCAAGCTTAGATTGCGGCACCAAAATCCAAGAAACCCAGATTTGTCTAATCTCATCATGCTATTTTTGTCGCTCTGACTGTTTGCAGGCTTTTAATCCAAGCAGGGTATGATGTAAATATTAAAGACTACGATGGCTGGACTCCGCTCCACGCTGCTGCACACTGGGGCAAAGAAGAGGCCTGCCGGATACTAGTAGAGCATTTGTGTGATATGGACATCGTCAATAAAGTGGTATGAAATTTATGGTTCTCTCTGTGTGCTGCTAGCTTCTGTGTCTGTGCTAGTCTTCTTCAAAGGCTTTGAATTGAACACTTACAGTGTTAAGTTTTGATTCTCAGGGCCAGACGGCGTTTGACGTAGCTGATGAAGATATCTTGGGATATTTAGAAGAGCTGCAAAAGAAACAGAATCTGGTAATTTCTCACTTCTGGCATCGGTTCTTTAATCGTAAATGGAATTTGGCTTTGTCCTAAGCCTTATCTTGACACGGTCTGTGTTTGTTTCAGCTTCTGAGTGAAAAGAAGGATGTTAAGAAGTCTCCTTTGATAGAAACTACGACTACTGGGGACAATAATCAATCTGTGAAACCACTGAAGAGGTAAATGGCTCCTGCTCACTAGAGAGAAACCACCATGATGGGATTGATGTACTGTTTACTCAATGTCTTGACTTTACCATAAATGTCAAGGAAACACACACCACTAGAGCTTTTGGTTTTAATGTTTGCCATCAGAGTTTGGTTAATCCAAGTGGTTTTTCCAAACTCCGATGCGCACCAGTAAATCATACCCAAGTTCGCTTGAAAAAGTGGTCTGGGGTTCAGCTCTGGAACTTAAAATAATAGTTTACTTCCAGAATGAAAATGTCCTGAGAATTTACTCATCCCCTTGTCATCCAAGATGTTCATGTATTACTTTCTTCAGTCGAAAAGAGTTAAGGTTTTTGAGGAAAACTTTTTATTTTTCATAGAAAGGACTTCAATGGGGATCAACGGGTTGAAGGTCCAAATTGCAGTTTCAATGCAGCTTCAAAGGGCTCTACACAATCTCAGCCAAAGAATAAGGGTCTTATCTAGCGAAACGATTGGCCATTTTCTAAGAAAAGAAAATTGACTTTTTAACCACGAATGTTCATCTTGCACTAGTCTGACTTCACGCATTACATAGTCATGTTGAAAAGGTCACACTGATCCAGTGTTTACAAAGCGAATGTGCTAGGGCTGCCCCCTAATATGGGACTAACCGTTAGTCGATGAGAAGAGGCTTGGTCGACCAAAATTTTATTAGTCGCTTAGTCACTTTACATGGCTGCTCAATCTAATGTTAACCTAGAAAAATGTGCGCTATTGAAGTGTCTGTGGGGAGTGTGGAAGCTGAACAGATGGAGGCGCTGGTGCGGTCACTTGCACTTGATCACTTAAAATACTCTGTCATTTTTGGCCATACAGATAAAAGTAATACGTCTTTTGAATCTGTAAAGACTTTACGTTTTTTTGTGTGCACTCACAATAACATTGAAACGTTGCGCTTTTGTAAAATAAAGCAAACAGGATAAGCTTTCTGCCATCTCGGCCTCTGTGAACTTGAGCATAAAGCTCTAAAACTCTGTGTATACTCGTCTTACAATTATAAAAAATATATCTATAGAGAGAGAAATGTCTACTTTTAAATGAACCAACTGAAATAGAAAACAGATTTGCCCAGATTATGTAATCAGTCTGAAACATGCATACAGGTGCATCGCTACTGTGAAGATGATGAGTCAGTGTTGCTGACTTCATCTCAAGATGAAAACAAAGAAAGCCCTAGTTTATCAGTATATTATTAAAATGTTAATGCTGCATCCCTGCTGTTTTTCCCTGACATTCATGAGCTAAAGTGCTTATTAGGCTATGTAGGCAATTAATTGCTCATTACTATGATTTATATGGTTTATTAATAAACGAGCGACTAATAGTCGACTAATGCTTAAAATGAAGGACTACTAGTTGGCCAGAAACACCTTTAGTTGAGGGCAGCCCTAGAACGTGCAAAGAGAATCAGACGCCCTTTTCAAAAACAGGTCAAACAACGTCAGACGATTTTGAAGTTGGAGGAGAAAATGAGATGGAGTTTTTCGCCCAACCCTACCTTTTTGAACCAGAGTACACTGACAAACAGCTAATCATGCATGACCTTTTTAATGTGATTACGCAATGTGTGAAGTCTTAGATGCGCATCACAGAACTAGCATTTGGTTAAAAAGTATAGAAAAAGACCAATCGTTTCACTAGCTAAGACCCTTATTCCTCGGCTGGGATCGTGTAGAGCCCTTTGAAGCTGCATTGAAACTGCAGTTTGGACCTGTTGATCACCATTCAAGTCCACTATATGGAGAAAAATCCTGGAATGTTTTCCTCAAAACCCTTAATATAATTTCAGCTGAAGAAAGATAGATATGAACATCTTGGATGACATTGGGGTGAGGAAATTTTTATTCTGGAAGTCATCTAATCCTTTAATCCATTAAAAATTGTGAAACCAAACTGCCTTAGAAGATCTAACCGAGTTGTGCCATCTGTACTTTAGTAAAGAAACGCTTCTACTGGAGCCAGAGAAAACTGTCCCACGAATCGAGACTCTGGAGCCAGAGAAGGTGGATGAAGAAGAGGGGGAGGGGAAGAAAGATGAGTCTAGCTGCTCTAGTGAGGAAGAGGAGGAGGAAGACTCAGAGTCTGAGAACGAAGCAGGTACTTAATCAAAACACTGACCGCCACATTCGCTTTCCCAACGAGCTGTGTGGTAATTTTGTGCAATCTTTAAAGAGAGAGTTCCAAAAATGAAAACTCACCCTCATGTCATTCCTGAACTGTGAAATCTTCGTTCGTCGTCGGAACACAAATTAAGATATTTTTGATGAAATCCGAGCTTTCTGACACGTAACTGACACGTCCAGGGCCTAAAAAGGTAGTAAGGACAATGTTAAAATAGTCCAAAATAGCATGTGTCGTACTATTTTGAATGTGCGTCGAAGACAGACACGGAAGAGAAGAAATTGTTGAATAAAGCTTTTTGCACAAAAAGTATTCTTGTAGCTTTGTAACGTTACGGTTGAACCACTGGTGTTACATGGACTATTTTAACAATGTCCTTACTACCTTTCTGGGCCTTGAACGTGTCAGTTGCATGGCTGTCTATGCAGGGTCAGAACGCGCTCGGATTTAATCAAAAATATCTTAATTTGTGTTCTGAAGATGAACAAAGGTCTTACAGTTTGGAATGACCTGAGGGTGAGTAAGTAACGACAGAATTTTTATTTTTGTGGGTCCATTTACTTACACATTTACTACTTCTTTTTTTCCAGACAAGACCAAGTCTTCTGTTCCGTCGAGCATTTCCAACAGTACACCTGCATCTGCACCTACTAGTATCACCGTTACGTCCCCAACTACTCCAAGCAACCAGGTGACCACCCCAACCTCACCTACCAAAAAGGTACACATATTCCCCCTCTTAAACGTGCTGCTGTCCACCTTTCCCTCCACCCAGAATTCTCCCTGCCAATATCATTCATTCTTTATAGCATGTATTTGAGCATGAGTCAGTAAGCAAGAAAGCTGCATCTGCAGCTTTTCAGGATGAATGTTATTGTCTTCGTTTCAAGGTGAATTTTGGTTCGTAACACGGTGAAGGAGTTACAGAATCAGAATGTTACATGGCTTCATGGTCGCAAAAATTCTAAAAAGTCAGCTGATCTACGTCTTATTCAGGATTGTCAGTGTGCAGTGAATTCTGGGACTGTGCACTTCACTTGAGAGGAGAGAAAATGTCCTCCACGCTTCTTTATCGTGTACCTGCTTCCCTCTGCTGGACAGTAAGGGAATTACATCAATGTTAGGTTTTCATCAAAAAGCCACACAGTTAGTTAGAAAATGCTGTTGTTTAGAACAAACTATTTTAAGTAAATGTAGTTTAAATAATTAAACAAAATTATATTCATTTTAATTAAGTTCTCTTAAAACATTGTATGCTGTGACCGGGCTTTCATTTATTTAATCTTTTCTTTGCTGTCGCTTTTTTTCTGTCACTCGTGCATTACGAAGTATCTGTTTCTTTTGCTGCTGCTTTTTGATTTAATTTAGGGTTCTTCCTTTTTCTTGCTTTTTTATTTCTTATTTCTTCACAATCATCTGTTTTTCTCTCTCTACTCATCTTTGCTGTTGTCTTGGATGGCTTTAGTCTGATAACATTACTGCCCTTGTGCCTGGTGGGGAGCCAGGCTGTCCTGCGTTGTGGCGTCAAGGCTTGCGCAAAACTGGCATTTCACTTGTGCCCAAAAAAGCGATGGTGAGGCCTCGGTGTGTTCAGCATTGTGATTCCCGCCCATTGTTCCCGCCCGCCCTGTATGTTCCCCCCACATGACCACGTTCCTAACCAATCAGATAACTCTGCCTAATCCGAGACCATTTCCTTTTCCTGTCACTGGCTCACTGCATGGTGTTGTTGCTGTCAGTCGCGGCTGTGCCTGTGATGACGTGCTGTTTTCTGTTGAAATTTGTTTGTGTTATAGTTTTGTACCTGAATGTGGTGGACTAAATATGACAGGGTGACTTCAGTTTTGTGTGTACTTTGATAAAGGTGAATTAATTTACTATTAAGTCCTAACAGGTCACCAGGATGCCGATGAGTTAGCAAACACTAACGTTGATTGAAATTGGGCATGTTTGGTTTTGACTTCTGTGTTGTTAGTCGGTATATTCACTAGCTTAGTTCATGGTTTAACAGCTCCCGTGTTTTTCCCTTAAAGTTTGTTTGTTGAATATTAGCAGCATTAGAGCTGGTCATTGATTAAAAAAGAAACTTATATATTTGTAAAATTAAATTTTATTTGTTTACCTAATTATTACTATTATTTAGTATAGATACTTATGTTTATAACTACTGTTTAGTATTCTGTTACTTTTTATATTTTTATTTATAAAACATTGTATTTATTTTTTAAATATTTATATTTATTGCAGAATCTCTTTTTATTCAATTATATTTAGAATATTTACAAGGTACTATATAAAGTATTTTTATATTTTTAAATAGAATGCAAATATTTTATTTTGTTTGCTTTATTATTACGGTCTGTTTATAAAATATTGTATTTATTTTTAAATATTTATATTTATTGCAAAATATCTTTATTTTTATTACGTTTTATTTATTTATTTATTTAGAATATTTACACTATACTGTATAAAATATTTTATATTTTCAAACTTTATAAAATATTTTTTATTTTATTATTATTTTTTTTTTAACTATTATAACTATTTAGTATTCCTATGTGTTACAGTCTAGATCTTTATTTGTTTATTCAATTTATAAAATATTGTATTTGTTTTTTAAACATTTAATTTATTTATTTATTCACAATATGCTAAATATTATGTTGGCTGTTTTTTTCAGTTCATTTTTATTTTTAAACATTTATTTCAGAATTTATATATTTTTGACATTTTAATTACTTATTTATATTTACAATATACTTTTTATTTAATTTAATAAAATACTTGTTTTAATTTGGTTTACTTTATTACTACTATTTAGTGTTCCTATGTATTACCTTCTGCATCTATATTTGTTTATTTATTTGTAATAAAGTATTGTTTTTGTTTTTTAAATATTTATATTTTTTAAAACATTCTTTATTTATTTGATTATTTAACAATATACTAAATATTAATTTGTTAGCTGTTTATTTGTTTGCTTGCTATTTTAGTCCATTTTTATTTTTTAGTATTTATACTTACTGCAAATATTTTAATAAATTTTATTTACTTATTTAGAATATTTAAAATATGCTATGCAAAATATTTTTGTATTTTTAAATGTAATAAACTATTTATTTTCTTTACTTCCTTACTGCTACTATTTAGTATCCCTATGTATTACCTTTTAACATCTTTATTCATAACATTTATTATTTATATATTTATAAAATATTGGTTGTTTTTTAAATATTTGTTTAGCAAAACTTCTTTCTTTTTATTTATTTATTTATTTATTTATTTGTGTATGATTATTATTTTACAGTGTACTAAACATTATTTTGTTTGGCTGTTTGTTCGTTTAGTTCTTTACAATTCCTAAAGGTTGAGCTAGTGGATTTTGTGATTGGAGTATGTACATATACTTTTATTTATTTATTTTTTTAATTAGGTTTTTTTTTTAAATTCAGAAAATATAAAAAGGCCTTACGGACCAACTCTCCCGTATTTATGCCCCGCTTTGACCTTTGATCTAAATTCCCTGTTCTCTCACCTGCACACATGAACAACCCTTAATGTTGATTCACAATGTGTGCCTTCTGTGATTTAGTAAATGCCGTCACCGCAAAAGTGTGTGCTCTAGATATTCCTGTGTTAAAAATATTATTCGGTTGGAATTTGGGCTTCTTAGATGTCGACATTCTTCAGTTGGAAATGGCATGAAACACTCTTAATGCACTTCCAAAACAAACCAACTTTTGTTTTCCACCCTTATTGTTTGTCCTCCTCAGGTGAGCACACCTGCAGGAAAGGTGTCTCCTAAAGACGACGACAGGAAGGATGAGTCTCCTGCATCGTGGCGACTGGGCCTGCGGAAAACCGGCAGTTACGGAGCACTGGCAGAAATCAGCACAACTAAAGAGGCACAGAAAGAGAAAGACACAGCCGGGGTGATGCGCTCGGCCTCTTCTCCTCGCCTCTCATCCTCACTGGACAATAAGGACAAGGAAAAGGTCTGAAATATACGCATTCGATTCTTGAGTTCATTTGACTCTCTTGCTTCCTAATTTGGCATTTCTCAAGTCACAACGTCAGCTGACACGTCCTCTTGATTTACTTACACAGGAGAAGGAGAAGACACGCCTGGCGTATGTTGCACCAACCATCCCGAGGAGACACGTTAGCACATCAGACATTGACGAGAAGGAAAACAGGTACATGGACGCATGATCTTTTGTATATTTGTAAGAGCACCTTGTGCTGCACCATGTCGTGTTGCAGTTTGAGAATCACAAGCTCAAGTGTAGCATGTTTTTGTGGCTTACGCAGCACATTCGTGTTGTACGTGAGAAGAATATTACTGGAGATGGTCATATAGCGTCCCCTTTACTCCCAAATGTCTTTTATTATTATACTATAAACAGTAGAAGTTAGTTCAGTAGTGTAATAGATCTATGAACAGTCCTTCTCTGGAATCGGAGGTACTATTTCTAGCATGTGGTTCTCAGGGATTCGGCTGCTAGTCTGGTACGTAGTGGCTCGTACACCAGGAGACGCTGGGAAGAAGACCTGAAGAACAGCGACGGAACCGCCTCACAAAACAGAACCTCCAGCTATCAGCGCAGGTTAGCTTTTATTCCAGTAACAAAATTGGTTTACTGGCTAGGAACTAAGACTTTCAAAGAGATGGGCGAAGGCCGATCGCTGTTTCCTGCTGCTCTCTGAGATGCTTCTAACACCTTTAACTTGCTGTCAAGCATTTGTAGCAGCTTCTACGGACTCTTCTATTCTAACCGTTTTAATATTACCATTCCATAACCATCGTAACGATTGTAGGTTAGATGCGTAACTAACTAACAGATAACTTGCGTTATTCTCGGCTCCTTTTAGTTTGTTTTTTGAGCATGGTAGTCATCTTCCAAATGCATGTGCCTGTCTAAAACAGAGGTTTGCAAACTTTTTAATGCCAAGATCCCACAAACATAATGATTCCCTTTCAAGTTGGAAAAAATATATAAATTCCTTACATACAAAAGCAGCTGTATTTTCATGCATGCAGTACTCTGTATATTCGATTGTAATATTATAAAATATTATTATAATACAAAAAAAATTACTGCAATATTTCTTAATTTACACTACCATTTGGGGTTAGTAAAATTATTTTTGTAATAAATTAATGTTATTCAGCAAGAATGCATTGAATTGATTAAAAGTGTCAGTGAAGACATTTACATTTTAAATAAACGCTGTTCTTTTAAACGCTCTATTCATCAAAGAATCCTGAAAAAAAAAAAAAAAAAAAAGAAAAAACCACAAAAATATAAAAACAGCAGTTTTTTTTTTTTTTAAAAGTCTCTTATGCTCACCAAAGTTCTATTTATTTTATCTAAAATACAGAAACAAAAAAAATAAAGATTATTGCAATTTCAAAGAACAGTTTGCTCTTTTAATATACTTTAAAATATAATTTATTTCTGTGATGCAAAGCTGAATTTTCAGCATCATTACGCCAGTCTTCGGTGTCACATGATCCTTCAGAAATCATTCTGATATGCTGAGTTATTAACATTTTTTTGGAAACAATGATACTTTTTTCAGAATTTGATGGAAAAAAAAGTTAAAAAGAACAGCTTTTATTCAAATAGAAATATTTTTTATCAATATAAGTTTTTGTTTAACTTTTTTTTAATCAATTTATCAATCCTTGCTGAGTAAAAGTATTATTTCAAAGAAAGAAAGAAAGAAAAAAAATTACTGACCCCAGACTTTAAGTGGTAGTGTATATTAAGATTTATATTTTAAATAAATGTCGTTCTTTTTAACATTTTATTCACTGAAGAATCCTGAAAAAATGCTGAATTCAGTTTTGCATCACAGGAATGAATTCTATTTTTAAGTATATTAAAATAGACATCCACTGTTTTAAATCGGAATTATATTTTGCAATATTACTGTTTTTTTTTCTGTAATTTTAATCAATTAAACGCAGCTTGATGAGCAGAAAAGAATTCTTAAAAAAAAAAAACATTAAAAATCTTTTGAATGGCAGTTAAAGTCATATTCAGTCAAAACTATATGCAGATTTGTTCTTTTAGTTGTTACAGTTTCACACTAGAGCTGTTAGTAGAACAAAAAATAATCTGAATAATGAGTGTTATTTTTAGTTTTTCGAAAGCAAATTGAGACAGAACTTTAAATGTCTTACATTTTTAAATATACTTATATTTACTTCATATTTAGACACTTAGTAAAATCTCCTTTAAGCATGCCTAGTTTGAAAACCCTGGTCTACAAAATGAAAAATCATCCAAAGCCATCCAAATGTCTCGACCGTGTTTCATTGTGTAACAATGAATTTGCATGACTGAGCTTGTGCCGCCTGGTTTGGTTTCTTACAGCGATAACGCAAAAAGCATGCTTGAGTGTTGGATCTTTATTTAATAAATCATGCTTTTGCTTTCTAGATAACACATGGGTTTCTATTTTTGTCTATTGATGTTTTAGATGGTTATTTGATTTATTTATATCCCAAAATATGACTTTAAGAAACTGAGCCTTCCACAAGCGAGTCAATGCTTCATATATGTAACGTTTTGTCTATGTGTGTTTGTCCATGTTTGTCCGCCCCCTGCTAACTCACCTCTTTCACCCCGCCACACCCACACGGCAGTACGTCTCACACGCTAGCGTTAGGCCGCACGTCTAGCTCTCGCGACCTGCCCGCCAAATCCTCCTCTGCCTCCAGCCTGGAACCTAACAACTCTAAAGCCTGGCAGCAGCCTTCCTCCTACTACCAGTCTTACAGCATTCACCGCAGGTACCTGCCGAGCACCGCCCAGCAAACACACACACACACACACACACACACACACACACACACACACACACACACACACACACACACACACACACACACACACACACACACACACACACACACTCCATGTCCTCCATGTGTCTTTGCGTTCCCCACACGTAGCTTCTTGCCATTCTTGCTCTCTGGGGCTTTGTTTGCCTGTTGGGTCTATATTTTACACTATACATTAGAACAGACTGAATATGTGGAGGACCAAAATATTTCTAATTAAATAATTAAATAAATAATGAATTTAGTAAAACAACAATTAAATGTAGCAGATTATTCTGAAATAATTAAATAATTATTACATACATAAACTAATAAGTCAGTCAATAATTAAATGTATCCATTTATTTTGTGAAGTTCCATGAAAACACAACACAGTATCTTTTTTTTACACACTACTGCTATAAATTGTGCTTTTTAAAAAAGCTTTTCTTAATAAAAATCCTAAATTTTATAAATGACATCTATTTGACGAATCATGTATTTCCAAAGCACGATTTTCCCAAAGATGGCGTTTGAGAAATATCCTATAATATTATGGAAAAAATAAATCTATGTGTTTATTTATTTAATTATTAACTAAATAATTATTAAATAATTATATAATTATATTAGAATAAACTGCTACTTTTAATTCATTATTTATTTATTTAATTATTTCATTTAGAGTTCTTTGGTTCTCCATATGAATGTAGTACTGGGCGATATATTAAAATTTCACAATAGTTGTCAGTG
>JAHKKF010538481.1:0-10732 GCA_019740295.1 Labeo calbasu
CGGATCTCAGAGTTCTGGAGGGAGTGTAGATTGGTAGCAGTGAGTGGAGGTAGGCGGGCGCCGAGCCAGTGGTTGTTCTATATGCAAGCATCAGTGTCAGCATGACTACGTAATGCATGAAGTCAAGCTAGTGCAAGATGAGCATTTGTGGTTAAAAAGGTTTTTTTTTTTTTCTTCCAAAAATGGCTGATCGTTTCGCTAGACAAGGTCCTTATTCCTTGCCTGGGTTCATGTAGAGCCCTTTGAAGCTGCACTGAAACTGCAATTTGGACATTCAACCCATTGTATTGACCTGGATTACACAGGGTATATATGCACATGACAGAGCTAGAGAAGATAAGCAATTGAGGTTAAAATGTATATACATTTTTTTTAGAAAATGACAGATCGTTTCGCTAGATAAGACCCTTATTCCTCGGCTGGGATTATTTTGAGCCCTTTTGAAGCTGCATTTAAACTTCATTTTGGATGTCCAATCTCACGGGCACCACTAAAGTTAATTATACGGAGAGAAAAATCCTACAGTGTTTTCCTCAAAAAACAATTTCACTACGGCTGAAGAAAGAAAGGCATAAACATTTTGGATGACAACGCAGTGAGTACATTGTCTGTAAATTTTTGTTCTGAAAGTGAACTTCTCCTTTAAGTAGCGTACAAATTAATCTTAGTCTCTTAGTCTTGGACTGACTTTTACAGACTCATAATTTGCCAAACTGCTGTTTTGTTCTTATTTCTACTTTTAGATAAGAAACCTAAATCATCAAACTGTTTGCTAACTAGAAAGTTGGACCAAAGACTTCCATACACTTAAGGTGTAGTCACATTAGCCCCTTTCACACAGCCTTTACTGATAAAATACCAGTAAATTACCATTAAGAGATTGGGACGTTTTCAAAAATACTAGTTAATTTGTTAATTCGTGGCAATTTACCAGTATGACAAGTTGTAACATTACCAATAAATTACCAACAATGTGTTGTGTGTGAATGCAGAATGAGATTTGGGCCAATCAGAATAACACTCTACAGATGACGCATTTACTCTACGCTGTGTAGTTTGGTTTGAAGTCGTCTAATACAATGTCTCTGGGCCAAAAGCAGCTGCATGAATGTGAATGTCTGACACAAAAATGAAAACATAAACAAAAACACTGATTGCATTTACCCCTCCATGTTTACAAATGATGTCACAGAATTCACCGGTATTTTGAAACTAATGTGTGAATGGTGCTTTACCGGTAAAAGGATGAAATGTCATTGCTTGTGCGAATAAAGCATTTTTGTATTTACCAGTAAAATCGTTCCGGTAATTTTACGTCAATTTACTGGTATTACTGTTTGAAAGGGGCTATTGACTTTCATTTGTCGAATTTTCACGGGTTAAATCCAGTCATTACAATAGTAATTCACATCGGAAACTTCACATATAAGAGGGAAAGATTTTGCACCGGTGCAAGTCAAGTTGACCAACAAAAAGATGCTTGGTTTGAAATTAAAGTGACTTTTGTATGCAAAAATTCAAAAATCAATATACTATTGATCACAATTTTGCGGAAATTTCACTAATGTGGTCGCACCTTAAAACTGTCATATACGGTATAGCAGTAAAACAACAGAAACACTTTATTTTTTATATGTATTCGTTGTTATGAGTTGATTAATCAATTATTTATACGACATTGACAATAAAATAATTATCTAATTATTCTGACCTGTTTTTTTTAGGTCTGAATTAGCCAGTCAACTTACAGACCACTAGAAATCCTTCACGGACCATCAGCGGTTTGATCCACAGTTTAGGAACCATTGCTCTACAGCAATGAAAGTGAAATTGAAGGGCTGGAAATATGAAATGTCAAAGCATACAAAATATTACAAAAGCAGCATCCCACATCTCACACAACACACATTTTTCAAATGTGTCAACGCATGAGCTCCGAGCATCACAGAGTTCGAACAGCACTACCATTATACTGGGAGTGATGGTACACTTTGTATAAGGGATCACACTTCACGAACAGGCTTCCATTGTTACTGTATTGCTGTAATCATTACGCATGTGTGAAGTGTCAAGCCAACGGCAGCGTTGAGGAGCACTATGACATCATACGTTAGAGATGAATGAAACGCAGCTACTGTGGTGTGCCAATAATTGCATGCCATGCTGGTACGTTTCCTCGCACTGGATGTCTGCGATACCACCCCCCATCTATAATACGAACCTTAGGGATTCACAAAGGAAACCACGGTTCCTGAAGGCAGATATGAAGAAACATTATGACTGCAGAAGTCAGACGCTAATACTCTAACTGTATTGCCACAGACAAAGCCACAGACGGCACAGCGTTCTCGATTCCCTGGTGCGGCAGACAGCAGCGGGTTAAGTCCATAAGCTCCAGAAATAAAAAAAAATCCATATTCACAGGTCTTTTGATCAAGATACTGCCTAATATCGTCCAAAAATCTACTAGTCCCCGAAGGCATGATTTTAAGTATTTAGATTTTACTTTTCCATTTTCATTTTCATATGCCTGCCAAGCTAAAACCCACTACTATTAACCTGCAGGGCACATAATCAATTCAGTGCGTCTTAATTGACTAGCCCGAGTAGAAGGGCCAAAATGGCTTTTTAGATGTTTTTTAAGCAGTAAATGAATTTCGTTCCCATTTTTAAGACATGTTCAATCACCAGAAGTTTCTTTAAGCTAATGCTATAATAGCATTCCCCATCTGAGAAAATATGCCCTGTGATCCAACGTCTTTCCCCAGCTCAGTCTCTCATAGTCAGGGCTAAATGGCTTTGTGATAAGCCTGTTGTTGATGTTTTTCACTCTCTTGAAAATCAATGAATCCTGACAGTCTCCCTCCTTATTCCTGCCATAGCCACGCATTCACCATGAAATGGCTTTATTCTTCACAGACACTGACAGAGGCGTTAACATACGACCATGAATGATATTTGTAAAGAACGCTCATTCTTCAGCAAGCTCTCACTCTGGGGCGTCCTGTCCTCTTTTCTTTCTCAGAGGCGTTGCTTCAGAGTGTTTTTTTTACGTTTCTTTTACATTTGCTTGGATGAGTTTTGATCTGCAAGGCAGGTGTAGAACAGAAGAAAGCTAAGGCAAGAATCTATCATGAGGCAGCCATCAAACACAGAGAATCAGGCAGAAAATATTCTTCATTTCGGAGGAACAAATGTCTAGTTATTTAAAACAAAACACTACTACGTCTCATGACGACGCACAACATGTCCTTAATACTTACAAATATTTAATTACACCTACAAAGCCAATAGCTAAAAAAAATGCAGTAGCTCAATTATAACTAGCATGTAAATGTGCTGACTGAAAATGCTAGCTTAACATTTAACCAAAAGTTAATCTTGACAATGGTAGGTTGATAAATAATCAACGGAGAGAAAACCCCCAGCCTTAAATACTATAAATCTTGAAGGCTAATGCTAGCAGCTAAGCGACAAAGATTAGCAGTTGCCCTATAAAAGTGAGTTGCTTTCCTTCTTAGTTACAGATTCCCATTCCCTTTTTTGTTGATGCAACCGTGTGAAAAAGCAGTTCACTTTAGGATATTTTAAAAAGCATACTTGCGAAGTGTGAACAGAATGTCATGTTTTACACACATAACTGCAAGTTATTAGCAATTAAATGAAAATGTTTTACAGTAGGGTTGAAAAACTACACAAACATGACGATTCGGTATGTACCTTGGTTTTTTCTGACGTCACGGTTTGGTCTGATTTCAGTACAGTGGGGGAAAAACGAAACGTTTTTTTAATAAACAGTGGTTTACAGAACAAGTTGCTCTTTCTTTAAATAAATTCAGTTATAATTAAAATTTTCTTAGTGATAAAAATCTACCTCAGCTTATGCTTTAAACCATAGGGAGCCCTTTTACGTTACTATAAGGTTACAATTAACAACAAAGCCCAAACTTATATTAAATTACTATTTATTTTTAAAAATATTTAATCAACACTCAACTTTAAAAAATTGCACATAATGCATTTTTTACATTAACTTAAAATTATAACATTTCTTTTTGTTGTGAAAATATATTCAGTTACACAGTGGCTGTCATAACTTGTTTCATACCAGATTAACCTAAACATATTAAAAAATTAAGACATCACTAACAGGTAAACTAAAATATGATGAGTATGTAGTCTAATATTTTGCAAAATGCACTTCTCTAGATGATCTATCCCTTTAATAAACACATCAACACAACAAGTTTACTTTAAAACAAGATGCAAGATTATTAAAACATAATTTGTAATAAAGCAATAAGCCCTGTGAAGCCGTGGTTTACAGTGAATTTATACCAGCTAAGGGACACAAAGCAGAGTGCGTAAAACCCCTTAGCCATTATAAATTCACTGTAAACCATGGCTTCATGGGGCTTATTGCTTTTATAAAACGGTTATTCCATATACGTAGTAAGGTATCACTAAAAAAAAAATAGAGCAAATAAAGTGTATTGATATTTATAAAAACATTCTTCTTCCGCCAAACAATGCAGTTCCTCAGACACGGTTGTGGTTGCAACACACAAACATAACAAATGTGTATGTTTGTAGAGTCATTTACAACAGCTTCGAACACGGAACTATCCGTTTTATAATTTTACTTTTAAGTAAAACTTTTTATTCTACATTACACAATGAACTTTTTAAAAGTGTACTTAAGGGTGTGTTCACACTTGTCATGTTTGATTCGGTTAAAACAAACTCTGGTGCAATTCCTCTGTTAGTGCGGTTCATTTGAGTAAGTTTGAACGCTTCCATCTGAACCCTGGTGTGCACCAAACAAGTGGACCGAGACCATTAAAAATGGATCTCGGTCTGTTTCCAAATGAAATCTGGTGCTGTTAAAATGAAGTATGAACACGACATGGACCAAAGACTTCTAAATGAACCAAAAAAAGGACAAGACACAATGCTATGTGACATGATTTCACAAATGGAACAAGCAGTGTATCCAAAATAAAATGAGCAGACGGCACACATGGAGCAACGAGGAGGTAAAGTGCCTTTTATGAGCTCTCTGTGAGTTCACAGGTAGAGAAAATAAAATCATATACACACAACGAGCGCACTTAGTCCAGTAGACGGCATTAGGTGTATTCGGCTTAAAGGAGAAGTCCACTTCCAGAACAACAATTTACAAATAATTGACTTACCCCCTTGTCATCCAAGATGTTCATGTCTTTCTGTCTTCAGTCGTAAAGAAATTATGGTTTTTGAGGAAAACATTTCATATAATGGACTTCATTGGTGCCCCGATTTTGAACTTCCAAAATGCAGTTTAAATGCAGCTTCAAAGGGCTCTAAATGATCCCAGCTGAGGAAGAAGGGTCTTATCTAGCGAAACAATCATTACATTTTTTTGGAAAAATCAAAATTTGTATAGTTTTTAAGCACAAAAGCTTGTGTAGCACAGGCTCTGGGATGCACATCCACGACACTACAAATCACATCTAAGTTCATCGTCTGTGTAATCTGATTCAAAAAGGTAGAGTATGGCGAAAAACTCCATCTTATTTTCTCCTACAACTTCAGAATCGTCCGACATCATTGTACCTTTTTGGTACTTACTTGCAGTTCCTTAGTCTTTGCGCATTCGCTTTGTAAACACTGGGTCTGTGGTTCCGCGTGACCTTTTGACATGATTCAGTAGCACGTAGCGTCGTGGACACGCATCCCAGAGCCTGTGCTACACAAGCTTTTGTGCTTAAAAACTACACAAATTTTTATTTTTCCAAAAAAAATTTACGATTGTTTCACTAGATAAGACCCTTCTTCCTCAGCTGGGATCGTTTAGAGCCCTTTGAAGCTGCATTTAAACTACATTTTGGAAGTTCAAATTTGGAGCACCAATGAAGTCCATTGTATGGAGAAAAATCCTGAAATGCTTTCCTCAAAAACCATAATTTCTTCACGACTGAAGACCGAAAGACATGAACATCTTGGATAACAAGGGGATGAGTAAATTATTTGTAAACTGTTCTGGAAGTGGACTTCTTTAAAGCGGCACTGAGCAGAGCGATCTGTGAATGGGTACTTTGATGTAATACACACGCAGCGCCGCTT
Organism: Labeo calbasu; assembly: GCA_019740295.1. Classification (NCBI taxonomy): domain Eukaryota; kingdom Metazoa; phylum Chordata; class Actinopteri; order Cypriniformes; family Cyprinidae; genus Labeo; species Labeo calbasu. Next base: position 6,106 of record JAHKKF010538481.1, read on the forward strand.
TAAGCCGAACGCACCTTTTCCTTTTGTTTGGAGTGTTTGGTGAGTTCCGTCACAAAATATACGTAATTCAACCTGACCAATCAGGTTGTAAACATATCACTATGGCTTTAGGTTCGGTATCTTTAGGTTCGCTATCAAAAATTGCCAGTGTGAACGCTAAACGGACCAGGACCAAATGTATAATTTTCCTTTTTGGTCCGGACCAAATGAACCAAACGAACTGAACTACAAGTGTGAACACATCCTAAGTGTGTTAAAATAAATAGTTCCAAAAAGTGGCCTTTAATTTCAGTAGTATATTGTCTGCAAGTACTGTTTTTTCAAAAAATGCATGATTTGAAGCACACTACAACTACACATTCAATAAAATGAAGCATACTTCTTTTCACAAGTGCAAGCATCCACTAAAAGTGCTTTTTATTATTTACATATTTACCATATTGTTTAATTTTGAGGCTAAAAAGCATAAAAAAACATTCACAGCTTTCCAGTTTGTGTAGGGCCTAGTGTTTTAGTATGCTTTGTGAAATGTCTATAGCTCTTTGACAAGAGCGCAATTCAAGCATACTCTACTTTGTATTTAGAGTACGTTCATATAAACAGCTTTGTGGAAATCCACCATAAGCAAATTATGACTGACCGGCCACGAGGGGAATTAAACATCAATGGTACTTCTGGCTCACCAATTGCTTAAATTGAGGCCACTCTCACTCCAGGGGCTGATAGTCAGAGGAGGGCCTAACTGGGTGTACAGCAGGTGGTAAAAACTCCTAATGGCTAAAAACAGCAGCTTCATCATAGTCCAGATTGTGTTGAATGTTGCATATCCATGCATAAAATTTGCCCCATTTTTTGCTAAATCTACTTACGCTGCATTTTTTTCCACACTATTTTGGGAGGTGCAAGACGGCAGCACAAAGAAAGATGGGGGAGGGCGGCACAGCACGCCGCAATCAGAGCCTATGCTAATCGGCTTTAATCCAAGACCGAGTTTAGCCCAACAATGAGAGAAGGAAGTAGAGAGAGTGAAGAACGAGAGCCAAACCACGTCAAAAGTGAAAGGGTCAAAAAGCAAGAGTCGTTTATGTCACAACATTCGCTTCCTTTTTCAGTTCCTCATCACTGCAGCGGCAAAAATAGATGGGATGAATCACAAAGTTGTTTCTAAAACCGTCCGAGATGTAAAACACCAATGTTCAAGCATCCTGACATTTATTCCCATGCTCCCCCTCCGCATTCTGTAAATGTGCGGCTAGCACCTGTTAAATGATGCTTGATAATGAAGCTACGAGAAATGTGCTTCATGGGTTTTCATATTCCTCACAGGAAGCACCATGGCAAGGGGTGAATCAGTGCTAAAAATACAGTCCTGCTCTACTATGAGTCATAGACCCCCTCCAGCAGGCATGCTCTCCAGCCAAACACAAAGGAAGCGCTGGGAGAACGATGGAGGGAGAACGAGAAACAGACAAAGAGTGAGATGGAAAGCTGGGGGGCGGGGGTGCTTTTACGGGGGTCTTCGGAAATCTGGGATGTCATCCAAAAAAAATGACGTAACCTGCGATTGTTACCTCATTAACTTTGATTATTCTGGAAATATGGCCAATCATCCATCAAGGGCTGTGATGTGATGCTTGCTCAGCGAGAGAGGTCAAATTCATACCGCCAGGTCAGTTTNTATGAGTCATAGACCCCCTCCAGCAGGCATGCTCTCCAGCCAAACACAAAGGAAGCGCTGGGAGAACGATGGAGGGAGAACGAGAAACAGACAAAGAGGGAGATGGAAAGCTGGGGGGCGGGGGTGCTTTTACGGGGGTCTTCGGAAATCTGGGATGTCATCCAAAAAAAATGACGTAACCTGCGATTGTTACCTCATTAGTCTTTGATTATTCTGGAAATATGGCCAATCATCCATCAAGGGCTGTGATGTGATGCTTGCTCAGCGAGAGAGGTCAAATTCATACCGCCAGGTCAGTTTCAACACCACAGGCCATTTCTGAAATATGCACGGCATATTCATGCAAGTTGGCGAAGGGAAATAATGAACACTATTTCATTATGTTCTCATCATTACAGAACATCCAAAATGTTCTGTACATGATTTGCTAAACACAATCATGGACTAATGTCATTCACCCTTTTTCCAATTTAATTAATGTGGTCTCATTGTCATTTTTAATGATCTCTTTAAGCAACAAAATGATTATTATGACTGTAATCAATAACTTGAACGTTTCACGTTCACAAACAGTCGTCCTTTTGATGAATATTATGAAGATGGTTCACTCAAAACAAGCCTTTTGTACTTCAAGGTCTGCATGTTTTATAGCAAACACGTCAAAAGTGCGAGGGTGGCTTCTGTGCGGGGTGAATCTGACCCCTCACCTCATCCAGCACTCTGACTGTATCCAGCAAGGAGTATGATGCCCTTGAGTCCGTCTGGCATTGAGCCACAGGCAAAGTGACACTGCCCAGCTCAGAGCGTCTGCTGAGTGTCTCTGGGTGCCGGCCGCAGATCAGTCAACAGAAGGATGTACAATCAAATCGTTACATAATCACGTAACATGAATAATGGAGCTAATAGTTGTGTATAGCGCAATGTCACAACGATGCTTCTGTCATATGTTGTGTGTTTGTGCATGTGTGTTGTGGTGGTGGGGGTGACTGCCTTAACATGCAGACGGCCATCTGTTCGACTCAGGGCTGTGGCTGCAGCTGTGGGGGGCCTGACTAATCCCCAAACCCCCTCATCTGGTCAGCCGGTTACACAGTGGGGCAACATGACCTGCTTTCAGCCAGCTACCAACCAAATGTGCCTAATACCTCACCCACTTTAAATCAGCATCAGTGTTATTGTAATCTATCATTGCCCACATTTACAGGCCTTTCGTTTTCAGGTCTACATTTTGGTTTACATCGTTTACAATCGGAATATTCCTTTAGAATAATCAGAATACTCTGAATATTCCGAATAATGCATATTTAGGCATGTATTAAAACATGAAATAAAGGGCAAGATCAAGCATATCCAGTATTTTCACAAGTAGAGTGGGAAAAGACAACCTGATCTCATGACGAAAAGTACCTGTGGGAACTTTTTCGCAAGACACTAAATATGTAGCGCCATGTACATTTAGTGACATATTCGATGTGAAATGTCCACTTAGTTGCACTAAAAGAGTGTTCGGTTTTTCCCCCGGAACAGATGAACGTACATATGATCGTTTTATATGATATTGCTTTTGTACATGTCACCACAGTTATGGCTTGAAATGTCCGTTGAGTGGCGCTATAACTTTAAATGCTTTGTGAGGTTTTGTGAGATCTGCACGACACCTAAACCTACTTGATTGTATAAAAACGGAATCGCAAACATGTCATTTTAGCATGTTTTTCATGGGATTCGTACCTAAGGTTTCCACGTCCTCAGTCCAATTCCGTCCCAGCTGAGCTACCGAGCAAGCTTGTTACGTCTGGTGTTGTGCCCATTTTCGACCCCCTACCAAATCATTACCCTCTCTTGTTGAAATCGCTACATGAATCCCTACAAAAACGGTTACAAGTGCTCGCTGTTTTACCACCTCTATTGTTCTTTTCTGTTGGAAACTTGAGTGATATGTACTGTACTTATTGCGAAAAAGTTCTCACAGGTATGTTTTCGTCATGAGATCAGGTAGGGAAATTAATATGTAAAAAAATATTAATTAGTAATTAGAATACTTTGAATATTCTGAATAATGCATATTCTTTTCCCACTCTACTAAAATACTGCATATGCTTGTTCTTTCCCTGTATTTCAGGACAAACTTGTAAATTGTTAATTTCAAGTTTGCTACAACAATCTGTCTCCCCCTCGATCCAAAAAGTATTTCTTCGATAATGTGATGTATCTAAGCATAGTTTCTTTCAATTATGCATGTGCAGATATACACAACCATTCAACAATTTCGGTAATTGGTAAAATTATTATTATTTTTTGTATGTTTTTGAAAGAAGTCTCATTATCATCAAGGCTGCATTTACTGCATTATTAACTGTGATGATTCTTGATTCTTCAGATCTCTTTCCAATATGATGATTTTACTGTTAATTTTGTCAGCCAGTTTTAATTTAGCCTTAGTCTTCATTTTTTAATTTAGTCTTAGTCTCAGTCTTAGCCTGGTGTCAGATGTACTTTTTTAGTTATTATCATATTTCAGAATCAGAATCAGAATTAGCTTTATTCGCCAAGTGTGCGCAAAAACACAAGGAATTTGTTGTGGTTTTTTAAGGTGCTCTTGGTACAAACATGCATATATACATACATACATACATACATACATACATATCTGACATGAGAACAGAAAACATTTAAATAGTAAAACTTGACAAATAATAATATGTACAGATCTGTGCATGATTTACTTAACCTTGTCCTGTTTTTGTTTAGTCAAGTTTTAGTTGACTAAATGTCAGAGCATTTTAGTCTAGTTTTATTTAAATGAAAACATTTTTGTCATGCTGTATAATGGTTAAACTGATTTGCTCAATATTATAATTACAATGATTGTTTGAGAAATGTATTTTTTAATTTTAGATATTGCATTTTCACCAATAAACACAAACCAACAGAATGATTTTTTTTTTT
>JAHKKF010538482.1:8499-23132 GCA_019740295.1 Labeo calbasu
CAGATTTGATGGAATAAATTAGTGTATTTAGTGTGAATCAGCGTTGTTACATATTTTTACCTTTTATAAAACCAGTTAATTTAGGCCTACATGCTACCATTTTCCATGCTTCATACTTATTTTTACTTAAATCCAGTTAAGCCCTTGCATTTAATAACAAGAAACATGCAGAAAAAAAACTGTCTAAAAGCACATTTGTAGAAATGTTCAAACTTACAATGTTATATTTAAATAAATTATATATTTAATTTTACACCATAAACAATGCGTAATAGAAGTACTTAATTAACCACCAAATTCTTACCTTGTGCCACACTGGGATACATGCAAGCCAGCAGCAGGAGAAAAATCAAGATTTGAAACTTCATGGCTGAAAGCTGTTTGAAAGCTGCAAAAAAAGACAAGGAAATATTTAATGCATTTTTGATTTTATGATGTGCACCCACCAAGCACAAACATGTGGCTCTAAAGTGAATAATGCCTATAGTCTGCATGTCTCATCTTTACCTCAGAAATTCTCAGAAGAATGATGTTGCTCTTTACGGTTAAAGCTGCTCTAATCTCCTCCTCTGCCTCCTTAACACTTTTTATAGCCACAAAACCTGAAACTCTGCCACACCCCCTGCCACATTTTGCCTAGATTTTACATTCTGTTGCATTAGAAGACGTTAATGTGAAAGTTGACGCCGTCGATTGACTTTGTTGTTTTGACAAATCGCAATTGACTTAAGAGTTCCCGCATTAGAAACATAAACAGGATGCCTGAAGGGATATCTATAATATCTTAAACCTCTATATTTGGTCAGCAGAGAGATGTTTCAGCATGGGGGCAGAAACCACTGGGAGTCTGAAGGTTTTTTTTTTTACAGCCCCCATTTCTCGCCCCTGCTTGGTATTACACAATACAACATCTTTGCCAAATCCTTCCCCCTGCTTAACATCTGCTTTTAGGACGTTTTATGGTCTGTTTGCCAATAAAAACATATGAAATGCAATATTGTGCAACAAGATTCCCTTAAATTGATCACACTTTTTGAAAATGTCCAGCGGTGCATGTTGTGTGTTAATGTAATTAAATTTCATCCTCCCTAATGGAGGTCTTCAACTCTGATGACCATTTACTGTCTCGGCCGTGAACTTACCCAAATTGGTAGTATTTTGGCAGTGTCTTTGGGAAGAGATATAGATATCTTTGCTTTTGTGACTGCTAGTGATCTTGTGCAGGTCTTTCCTTCCAGTAAAACTGACAAGAGCAGTTTTGCCCCATATAGGGGAATTCCATCTTTTGGATCTTGTTGCAGACGTTTCCAGGCTGTTGCATGACCTCTAGACCTGGAATTCTGCAAAAAGCTCAGTGTTTTATGAGAAGCTCCACTTTCTGTCCAAGTCTTGATGACAATAAGCCGAGGGTCAAATTTTGTTGAAAAATTTACTACTTGTAAAGAGAACTCCACGTTTGCTTTCAAAAAACGTTAGACGACACTTCATTCTCTTTAGGGACCACATTTTATGTTTCCCTGCAAAACTAATGACTGGAATGTTAAATAGTCCCATATGGAGAAGTATTGTCTTGAGTTATTTAGTAAGTCTTCTTGTAAACTTTTCTTTGTTGTTTTGTCGCAAGAAAGTTCTCCCAGTGTTTAATTCTGCAGCAGTACGGCTTTGATCATGCTACACTGCAAAAAAAGATGCATATTTTATTTCTTCATGACATGCCATCAATTTATAATATAGTCATATTTCTAAGCCGTTATGTTACAGATGTTCTTGAGCTCATCTGTATCTTATTTCTGAGACCTAGAATTCATGTGACAACTTAAACATCTTAATCCACTCTTCCGTAACTGTGAACATCTCATATTCTTTCTGCATCGCTTAGAGCAGAAGTAATGCAAATGCTTTATACGTTTAAAGTAAAGACACCATCATACTTCTTTTGCTTTTTGCTTTTGGACATTTCAATCCTCCTGTGCATGACAAACTCTTCAAGAATCAAACGAATTACAAACGGAAAATGTATAAACATGATTATTATTATTATTTTTTTTATTACAAGGCCATCAATATCAAAGTATACATACACACACTTGTTATAATATTAACAAGTAATATAAAATAAATAACAGCATTTCCCACAATTTAAATGAAACACAAGAGTAAAATGTGTCCAAAAAAAAAATGCAAACAAGATTGCATGCAAACAACTGCACTGTTTTCACATTGAAAAATAGCATTTCTCAAACAGTTAGATCAAGTATGAAACAAATAATGAAGTATGGACAAAAATATTTCAAATCTGGAAGTCTTTCACCGTGTAATGTCATTGTTTTTATTATGTTTATGAATGTTTATTCATATAATGCAGGGATTCCCAAATTATTTTTTTTTTGTCAGCCCCTAAAATATTTACTTGAAATATTTCTGAAGAAGTTAACATTTCACTAATTTAACAAAACATTTGCATTTTTACAGTTCTCTGATGCAGGTAAAAAATAAAATCGTTCTATGTTTAGTGTTCAAGGGTTTAAATAATTTTTATTTTACATTTTTATTATTTAATTAATTATTAGCTTCTTATCAGCTCACAGTCCCACTGCAGTTCTTACATTATGCCCAATTTTACACTTTTTTATATCATTATGCTATGTTTGATGGTAAATCTGAAACAAATCTGATTTTAAAAAAAAAGTAATCTAAAAAGTAGTCTGATTACATTTCCTAAATTGAGTAACCTAGATTATGTTACTAAGGACAATTTTTATTATGTAATCTGTAATCAGTAATGGACTTCCATCAAACTCTATAGAGTGTTTTCACTATGCATCATTAATTGGCCATATTGGCAGTACTGAATTTAAACAATGCTACTGAACCAAATGAAACTTGCATATTTTGCTGATTATTGCTGCAGAAAATGGTCAGTAATTGTTGTGTTTTGGGTGGTACTAATCGGTCGGACTGGGAAAAGCATTTGGAGTGGCCTACAATAGACTGACAAAAGTTATAACAAACCAAGGAAAAGAGGGCAAAAAACTGTCTGAGGAACAAAAGATGTTTGTGGTTGGCCAAAGTAAACCAGGATTTCCAGGAAAAGAAATCCTGTTTTTATCATTTACAGTCAGGTAGGTGAAATATTAGGTTAATATCTTAATTATTACTGCCCGTACTTATCTTTTCCACCTATTGTCTTTAGCTAAAAATACTGTACACTTTCCTGCTGACTAACTCCTTCTCTATATGTGCGGGGCCAGCCCTGGCCAATTTGCTGCCCTAGGCAAGATTTTACCTGATGCCCCTTGCTTCACAGCCCATTCCACCAATAATACAGTTTCCTATTAAAAAAAAAAGAAAAAAAAAAAGCTGATGATAGTGAAACGGTAACACTTACAATAAGGTATCATTTGTTAACATTAGTGAATGTATTAACTAACTTGACAAAAAACAATACATTTGTAACAGTATTTATTATTTTTGTTAATGCTAGATATTAAAAATTTAAGTCACATTATAAATTAAAAACAAACAGCTAGAATAATTACGTCTGGTATTTTAACACAAAACTATATTCATTTGAACACTTCTCTAGCATACAGTAACATTACCGTTTAATCTTTCAAATAAATTTGAAAAGTGTTCGACTTCCAGTAGATGGCAGCAATGTTTTACTAAACTACAGCCCTTTCTAACGTTATCACCTCGAATTAAACTGCGAAACGTACATCTTTAAAGTGAATTTTACATAAAATGTTGCTATTTTAATAAGCCCAGTTATATACAAATATTAAATTAGCCAATTCCATTAGCCAAATACCATAAATCCCCAAATACACACTACTACTAGCGTAAAAATATTATTAAAATGTGTTATTATGTGACACGAAAACGACATGATTATGTTACAAAGTCTCGGATCTCTGAAACTCAATTGTTATTACCCTATTTTAAACTTTTAGACTAGACCAACATGAAGTTTGTTCACAAACTCTTACTTCATGTAGTTTATTTATATGATCATCATTCATTACATCATATTAGCCTACCTCTGCCTTTGTCCCGGTTTTCCTCTTCTTCTCTTCTTTTTTTTCTGCCCTGGGCACCAGAGGGCTTCAGTCTTTTTGACATACTGATAACTTCTTAGTAAAGTGAACATCTATCACAATCAGGTGACTGATGTATGTGAAAGTGTGGCTGTGCGGGGGAGATTAATCGTCGGGAGATCAATAACATAATGTTTTTGTCGGACGATCGCTTTTTTGGTAATATTTTAAATTCATAGTATTGAAGTAGTATTGGTTAAAAAAAAACAACAACAACAACAACAACAAAAAAACTTCCCCTATCATTTGCCTATTCCGTCTATGCCACAGGCCGGCCCTGTCTATGTGATTTAGCAGTTTCCATGCATTTTTTCTGTAATTTAGACAGCATAAATTAGCAGAACAAGGTACTCGGTAGTACACTGACCATGCAATCCATGCTGTTGTTTACATCCGAGTATTTTCAATATGCCCACACATCCACGTAACTGACCAAACCGTGACATAAGTGTAAGCCCTCTATTGGTAACGATGGAACTTGCGAAGTGTGGGAAACGCACCCGAGATCATGAGTCAAATCATTGTGAAATTCTGACTGAATTTCTTAATTATTTAAAGAGTGGGGGATGAAATGAATCATGCATTTTTGGATATAATGTTTATTTATTTTATTAAAGTCAAAGTTCCAGTTAAAATATTCCTTATGAATAACAACAATTAACACACAATTAATACATACATACATACAGCGCATACATAACCACATTTCAAGAAAAGAAAGCATGAAATGTAGAAATAAAAATCACAGAATTGCAGTCACTTTGGGTAATATATCAGTAGGGGAGCGCGGGGCACAACCTAACACTTTTTGAATCTCTCAGTTTGTGTAAATCCATGTGAGGTTTAGAGTATAATTTTCTATCCACGTTTTTTTCACACGTGTCTAGTACAAATATGTAGCTTTGTTTCATAATTACAGTGTGTATGTTTTTTTTGTTATTTACCTCAAAAGAAAGGAAGTGAAATGTGACAACATGCCCCGTAGGTGGGATACATTGTAACATGACCATATGACAGCTTAAAATGTTATCTGATCGAATGAAAAAAATATACATGACAAACTAATATTTTGTCAATAAAATAAAATGATTACATTTTTCAAATAAAATAATGGCGTTTTTTAAAAATGAAAAAAAAAATCTCATTTTTGAGGTTCACAATGAACACACTGCAACCAAAACACAGTTGTACAGTACAGTTTAAAACAATGTGCGCAAATACATGAAACACATTTAGACATTCAAAAAAAAAAAAAAAAAAAAAACACTTCCCTCCCTCCACACACAGCTATAGAACACGAGACACACAAACAAGCCAAAATGCTTTACATTTCTTGAAATAATAATTTCTCAACATTAAACATCGATTACCAGTCTATATTCACTTGTTTCTTGTGGTTTCTTTTTAAAATCCATAAAAGTAAATAGTGAAAATTACATTGCTAATGTCATAGAATAGCATATTTTAATCAGTGTTGGGGGTAACGCATTACAAGTTATGTAATATTATTACTTTTTCCAAGTAACTAGTAAAGTAACGCATTACTTTTTAATTGACAAGAAAATATCTGAGTTACTTTTTTCAAATAAGTAACGCCAGTTATTTTCCCCCCATTTATTGATCAAAAGCTATCCTGTCCCCATGCTGAGAGAAATCGGCAGTAATATGTTAGTTCTAGAATAAATGTGAACATGCATTAATTCCTCTCACTCACAAAAAACAGATTCAGTATTCCTCAAAATGAATAAAAACTGTGAAATTCAATTCAGAATATGATACAAACCTGCAATAATTAAATATGTTAAATAATACAAACATCCTTTATGCATTTAATCCCATTTTATTAGTGTCTTTGCTGCCGACCTTCGATGATCCAATTCAACCATACTAATAAGCAAAAATTACTCAAGATAATCCTTTTTCCTTTTTTTATTGCTGAAGAGTTGACATTTTTTCTTCTGCGGTCTATTGTACAGACATGAATTTACTTTTCTCAAAGCCTGAGGCTTTGGTGTGAAAGGGCTTTTACATTTGCCAAAAACAGAACTTTTTATATTAAAAACAAACAAGCAAGCCCTGCCCAGATTTAAAAAGTAACTCATTACTTTCCATAGAAAGTAACTAAGTGACGTAATTACTTACTTTTTTAGGGAGTACCTCAATATTGTAATGCATTACTTTTAAAAGTAACTTCCCCCAACACTGATTTTAATATAGCGGGGCAGATTGTAACGCAGTGTTACAACTTTCCCCATCACCGCTTCTGGAATATAAAAGTGGTTAGTGTCTTCTGCTGGTTTGCCAAGCATTAATAAACTATCTAAACTGATAAATAACAGATTGGAGATTAAAATAATAGCAGATTTGTCTCATTTTTAATGAATACTAAAAACTGAGATGAAAAACTTACTTCAGCCAGAAATGTACTTTTACTATGGTAAAATAAATATTCCGCGATATCATTAAAAGGCTTTTGAATTTTGGCGCATTTTTTTTCTCTGTATAGTGGCAACTAGTAAAGGAAGTAAATTTGGTTACGCTAGCGTGTGTGGAAATATTTAAACCACGCGTGTTACAACTGACCCCGCGTTAGGTTGTGCCCCGCTCACCCCGTATGTTCCAGACAAAGGACACTGAATTCTGTACAAAACACTCGCATAAAGTTGTTTCTGGCCCCGAAAACGAGTTTTTATAAACCTTAACCTCAAAAAAACAAAAAAGAAGAGACCCTATTTTTATCGAAGCAATGCGTAGGAATCTGTCCACACAAGCTTTTTTGGACACTCTGAGGCGAGCTCACGTCAGCTGACCCATGTCATGTGATCAAAAATGTCCGAATGCGGAACTACAGACTGATAAACATCAGTTTCCTCCACTAGAGAGAGTTGATGCTTATTACTCTAAATGTACTGAATGACTCACTCATCAACTGACAGCCGATGGTCCGTAGTTTATCTGATTTGTCTTTCAAACACTACTCGGCGTGTTAGGACGCATTTTCGCTTCATTTTTAATGAGAGCGCTTACCTGAACAGCAGTAATTACTCGCGTGTAAGATTATAAATATAATGTCAAAATGAAGCAGACTACCATACTGTTTCTCATAACGCTGTCTGCCTGCGCGCACACGGCGTTTGGTGGTAAGTTTAATATTTTAAATATACAAAAATAAGAGATTACATAGAGAACAATAGGAAAAGTTAACATCACTGTATTAACAGATGCAGAAGTGAACATCAAAGCTCCAGCAACAGTGAATCTACAGGAACAATCTTCAGACAACATCACCATTACACTGAGGTAGGACTGTAAGCCATGGTTTGAGTGTTCACGCTACTGAGTAAATATTTACAGAGTAAATATTAGGCCTAAATATGTTTTATAAGTTGTATATTTAATGTTGCTTTATGTCTTTACATTCACAGTTCACCGTTGAACACATCTGTAACAGTTTATTTCAATATCACATATAAATCAAGAAATGTCTCTTTAATAATTCTACTGCCTGATGAGGTATGTGCCCTTATTTCAGCCTGTCAGATTTAAATACACCTTGCTGAGCTGAGTTATACATGAATAATCATAATAACTTCATAAACGAGTGTCATTAAAGACTGTCAACTTTAATAACTATGTTTTTTTGTCCTCTTTCATCTTGCACAGGTTGTTGTGCCGGCAGGAAACGTATCTGTGTCTTTTGAAGTGCAGGCGAAAGGGGTTGGTCAGGTGACTGCTTACCTTTCCAGCAATAACACGCACATAAAAAGGTGCGTAGCTCATCTTAATCTGTCACTAATTAAAGAGTACTGGCTAAAAATTGCAGAAGTGATATTCTCTTACAGCTTCCTATTGGTTTCTTGTGAACTGTTCAGCTAAGATTTTGTTCATCACATGGGGATTCTTTATAAAGTTTAATTTTTCCCAAAAAGTTTGTTTGGGTTGTCAGTTACAGCATGAAGCAGTTTGTGTGGATGCATTATAACCAGACATTTGCATCATTATCTTGCAAAACCAGTTTTATTTATTTAGTTCCTTAATTTAGGGGATTTCAAACAGCCGCTGAGGTAATACATCAACTGTATTCATTGCCAATACATGTAATAGGGATAGTTCACCCAAAAGTAACCAAACTGTTGCTGGTCCCCATGGGCTTCCAGTGTCTATGGAAGTCAGTGGAGACTGGCAACTGTCCCTTTACATTTAACTAAAAGATATTGTATATTATTCTAATACTCAGTAGAAAAAACTCTTGCAGAAACGAATTGTTTTCCAGATATTTTCATAATTTGTTTTGGCTGTAGTACAGTGCTTTTGTACGGTCTTGTTTTATTTTAGATGTGCGTTAACAAAAACCCCTTGAAATTAACTGCTAGAGGGGATTTTCTTTTTCCAGCTTAGAGACGCGAATCAGATTCCTGATTGTTAGAAGCAACGTTCTTTTCATCATTAATCAAATCATTGGCTGGATTTACTTCGTGGCCTGGTCTGTGTCATTCTACCCACAGGCGTATGAGAACTGGAAACGGCGCAGGTACAAGATGATCTTTGAGACTTAGGATTTAGATGAATAAAAGAGCTGATGGATAACGTGTGTTTTGTTTCATTCAGTGTGGTAGGCCTCAGTTTTGATTTCCTCGCTCTCAACCTGACTGGATTCATTGCTTACAGTGTGTTTAATGTTGGCCTGTTTTGGGTGACGTATATACAGGTGTGTGCACTTGACAGATTTCAGGCTGTAATTATTTAGCCCAGTCTTTTGCAATATTCTTTGTACTTAGTTTTTTTTTAATTGAGATGATAAATTGTGCATTTATAGGAGGAGTTCTTGAAGAAAGATCCGAATGGTGTCATTCCTGTCGATGCCAATGATGTCTTCTTCAGTCTTCATGCATTACTTCTCACTCTTGTTTATGTCTGCCAGTGTGCCATGTATGAGGTAAACATTGACAATGATAATAATATATTATTTTGCACACATACACTACCAGTCAAAAGTTTTTGAACAGTAAGATTTTTAATGTTTTTTTTTTTTTTTTTTAAAGAAGTCTCTTTTGGTCACCAAGCCTGCATTTATTTGATCCAAATACATTAAATACAGCAAAAGGTATTGTGAAAAGTGTTTACTGTTTTAAACAACTGCTTTCTATTTGAATATATTTTAAAATCTATTTTATTCCTGTGATCAAAGCTAAACTTTCAGCATCATTACTCCAGTCTTTAGTGTCACATGATCTTTCTGAAATCATTCTAATATGCTGATTTGCTGTTCAAGACACATTTATTATTATTATTATTATTATTATTATTGTTATCATCAATATTTATTCAAAACAGTTGAGTACATTTTTTTTTTTTTTAATTCTTTGATGAATAGAAAGATCCAAAGATCAGCATTTATCTGAAATAAAAAGCTTTTGTAACATTATACACTATACCAAAAGCGTGGAGTCAGTATAGCTTTTTATTTAATTAATTTAAATTTTATTTTATTTGAGAAGCAAATCAGAATATTAGAATGATTTCTGAAGGATCATGTGACTGGAATAATATTGCTAAAAATTCAGCTTTGAATAAATTACATTTTAAAATATATTCAAATAGAAAACTGTTATTTTAAATAGCAAAAATATTTCAAAATTTTACTGTTTTTGCTGTATTTTAGATTAAATAAATGCAGGCTTGGTGAGCAGAAGAGACTTCTTTAAAAAACAAAAAATCCTGTTGACTGGTAGTGTATATTAACATTAAACAATAGTTTGGGGTCAGTAAGATTTGTTTTTTTGGAAATATAATATGTTTTTTGGAAAAATAATATGTATATTATTTAGTAAGAATGCATTAAATTTAAAAAAGACTTTTGCATAAAAAAATCAAGTAAATGCTGTTTTTTAAACTTTTTATTTATCAAAGATTCCTGGAAAAAAATCACATTTTTCACAAAAGATTTAAACTGTTTTTTTTTTTTTTTGTTTTTTTTTTAGCATAAGAAACACATTGTTTCAAAAACATTAAAAAAAAACTTACTTACCCCAATATTTTGAATAAATAGTAATAATTAACAAATAAAGTAATAAGTACTAAAAAAAAAGGTACTTTTTTTTTTTTTTAAATGATTCAAATGAAATCGCATTTCTTCTTAAACTGTTTTGTTTTTATTATTATTATTTATTTATATAGAGAGGAGGGCAAAAGGTGTCCAAAGTGGCCATTGGGTTATTAGCGATTGGCTGGACCTTTGCGTTTGTCTCCCTGTTTGTTGCTGTGGCACAGAAGATCACCTGGCTGGATTATCTGTACTATTTCTCATACATTAAATTGGGTGTCACACTTGTAAAGTACATCCCTCAGGTACAACTTTCCCATCACACACCTCCAAAGGTTAAAAAATGCATCCAAAAATAAAATCATTTACTCACCTTGGTGTCATTCCAAACCTGACTTAAAAATAATCCAGAAAAAATTAGTTTCTTTTTTCCAATGAAAAAGATGGAAAGAAGGAAATGTTTATCAGATGTGCTTTTCTTACAAAGGAATGTGCGTGAGATCTGGGCTGTCAAACGATAAAAACCCTTTCAATTCAATTCAATAAGTTTGCATGGTTGTGTTCACTCATGAGACACATGAGAGTGTGTCATCAGCCACCATGTCTGATTATTCACATGTATAAAAAGAAATTTGAGAGCTGTGAGGGATTTATTTAGTGGAAGAAAGAGTCATGATGGTTTGGGATGGCATGAGAGTGAGTAACTGATGACCGAAGTTGTCATTCCCTTTAAAACTGATGGCTTGTCATAGAGCAGTGCAGTAGGCTTCAGTGCAATTGAAATGATAAAAATAGTTTTCACACTTCCTCTTTTTAACAGACTTTTACTTTTGGTTATATTTGTGGCTTGTAACAGTAAATTAAGAAAGAGTTTCAAAAGAACTGCACCCAGGTGTCCCAAAGTGCAGAATTCTTTTGTGATTGAATACTGGAGTAACAGTTTTTTTTTTTTTTTATTAAAAAAAAGTTGTAAATATATTGCTTGGCGTATTTTACATTGTTCATTAATTCTGGATTATTTTGTAGGCTTATATGAACTACCGCAGGAAGAGCACAGAGGGATGGAGCATTGGGAATGTGCTGCTGGACTTCACAGGGGGCAGCTTTAGTTTACTTCAAATGTTCCTTCAGGCCTATAACAACAGTGAGACCACACAAACACTTTCATTTCCTATATGGCGACACTTTAAGGATGTTAGAATACACACAAATATTTGTTTTTTTTTTGTGTTTCCTTGACAGATAAATGGAAGTTTATATTCGGAGACCCCACAAAGTTTGGCCTGGGCGTGTTGTCCATATTCTTTGATGTCGTGTTCATCACACAGCATTATTGTCTGTACAGGAACAGAGAGCTGATGTATCAAGATTTAGATGATCAGAATGAGCAACACACCACTCATAAAACATGACCACAGCAATATAAAGATGTGACATAGACTTTTATATAGTTTTATATCACTATCTAAAGTTTGGACCATGTGTCAAACGGAATTCCAAATGTGTCTTACTCCAAAACATGTATTTTGAATGCAAATAAGCCCTTGTTTCATATGAATTGGTATATATATTTCTAATCTTTTTTCAAATTTCAATAAACTGTTGCTGTCTCAGGTGAATTATTGTAGCTAAAATGAATGCAACGTGTGTGTTTTTTTTTGTCCATGTTTCACGTTTTACACTGCATTCTGGTGGCCATATGATAAAGTACACAAGACTAATTACTGCATCCTGTCATGGTGGTTCTGCTTATTTCTTTGTATTTGTGAAAAAACTAACGAGTTTATTCTTCTCGTGTTGTTTAAAAGTAAAATAAGTTAACTATATAGTTATATAATTTTAGTAACATATAACAACAATAATCCTGCGTTCACGCCATATCGTAATTACCGTAATTTCGAGATGACAACATGTGACGTTCTACTCGGAGCTGTTCACGATCTCAGACTCAACACAGTTGTCTACGCTCTGGCGTCACTTTTGAGCGCAGAGGATTATGGTTAGACAGCGGAAGTAAGATGGCGGAGGTGACAGATGAGGGTGAGAGATGTTTGTGCTTGAAATACCAGTTTATCGCTTTCTGTACCGTTTTGTTCACTGTAATGTGTCATGTTATGATTTGTGACACTTTTTGGGGTTGACAGACCGAGCGTTGGTTTATTTCAGTTGATTTAATTCTGCAATATTATCGTAGCATTTAAACGCACCGGCCTCAGTCAGAGACAGAACTAATGTTTACATATACTTGTGTTTATTTATGTTCCCTTACACAAGTGTGCTTATCGTCTGCTGACATATTTATTTCTGTTTGTACGCAGACTTGTACATTTCAGCTATTTTCATAAGTGTGTAAGCAGTTATTTCTGTCTACATATTGCCGTGTTTTTGGTTATTTTTGGCAGGAGTGGATGTGTTTTAAGCTGTATTCGTTTTGAGGCATTAATAGTTGTTATAATGTGTTAAACCAATTTGTGCAGTAAGTTTAGGTGCAGTTTTTTTCTTTCCAGTACAGTAAATAGTCAGGAAGGTTGATTTTCTATATCATTGTGCGAACAACTGGAACACTGTCCTCCTAGTCTTTAGCGAAAGCACACTTTATAATGTAAAAATGTAAAATAGAGTGAATTGTTGGTTGAACATCTCGTCAGAATCATCCACAAATAATGCGCCCCCCCCAAACAAACACTTAAGTGCATAAGCTCAGATAAATAAAGTTTACGATCAATCAGTTCCGAAGTGAAATGCAAAACCTGTGCTAACTGGAAAAATTGCTGTAACAGTTGAATCCAAAAATTGGTAATAATATATAACGTAATAAGAGATTTACAAGAAGTTTTTAAAAGGCTGGTCATTTTTGACAAAGTACACCAAATTAGGTAAAGCTTTATATGTATAGTCTATGTATATTAGTCTGTTAAAAAAACACTTTTTTTTTTTTAAATTATAAAAAGTTTAATTAAAAAGTATTTTAATTTTTATACTAATTCTGTACTGCTTGGCAAATACACTGCAGAATTGTGTTTACTGTATGTAGGATTGTATTGCACTAATAATTATTTATTTATTTTTTTAATACCACAGCGTATTGGCTTACTGTTACACATTTTCTACTGTCTTTTCGTCTCTCCCGTTCTTTTAAAATGTGTTAATAAATATTTTAAAAAGTAAATTTTTATTTTCATTACTTAAATTATTAAAATATCCAAACATCAAAAAAAAAAAAAAAAAAAATCCAAACTTGTATATTAGTTTAATATAGTAGATATTTAAAAAAAAACAACACCTAATTGTTTCACATCATTTTTGAATATGCATACACAATGGAATATTCTTATATTCTTGGGAACACAAAAATGACGCAAAATTGCCATAAGCATAGCCCATACAACTTTAAGTGAGAGAGAGAATTTTTTAAGCTGAACTTGAAAACTGAATCATACAAGAATTTCCAGTTTGGCTGAACTATTACTTTTATGCATTTGTTTTTAAATTTTTGTTAATTGGTTGCTTTGGCTCCTTTATGCAGTGTGTTTTTATTTAACAAAATTCTCCTGCTTTTGCCACCATATTTTATGTAGTGTTTTCTCTCTGATGCTTGGAAACAGAGGAGCTTGACTTCATCCTGAGGAGCTCAGACAGCAGCATGGCAGATGAGAATGGTGAGTTGTGTTTGTGTGACAAAAGGATAAAAATAAGATCTCATCTGCACTTGTTTAAGTGATATTACTAGGACAATCATCAGTAGATTTTGAACAGTCTGATTTGCGCTCTCAGAATCATTCAGTCGGTGCTAATGGGCTGAGAGTTTAAATGGGTCAGTGTGAGACATCAGAGTATTTAACTAGTAGATGTGTGTAGATTATAGACAGTCACACGTCTCTCTAAGCTCTTTTCTCATGGCAACATAAAAATAGACACAAGGAAATGAAGTCAGGAATATTTCCAAGTCCTCTAAAATGATCAACATGATCAAAACTTTGCTGTTTTACTACACAATCTGCTTTACCCAACCTTCATGCTGCTGTAAAGGCCTTTTAGTATGTTTTCTTGATTATTAATACAAAATTTTCTAGAAAAATCATATTTATGTTGTGATCAGTTGGGTTTTTGAGGAAGTCTGTTTCTTCATCTCTCAATTGTATTGCATTGTATTGCATTAATTGTTTTGAAGCTACAGAGGTTTGATCATAAAACTAAACAAGTCGTCTGATTTCTAAGCCATAAAATTATTTGCACCAAATTGCATATTTTGCGCAGTTTGGCCCTCTGAATAAAGTTGAGGTGTTTTTTCTTAAATAATTCATATTCTACTGTATGCATATGAGCCATAAAAACCTGAGGTATACAATATGGTACTCAACAAAAACCACATACGCAAAAGATTTTGTCTAAGAGTTCAATAATTTTTTGTTTGTTTATTTGTTTGTTTAAACTATTTATTTATATTTCAAGCTTTACAGAGTTAAACCAAATCCAAGTAGTGCTATATATAT
>JAHKKF010538483.1:0-18912 GCA_019740295.1 Labeo calbasu
TATACACATGTGTGTGTGTGTGTGTGTGCGCGTATATGTGTGTTTGTACTGTGTAATTATTGTATATAAAAAGACACAAATTAATGTATATATTTAAGAGAAGAATGTTATGTACAAAATATATTACATATTTATATATATAATATAAATATATAACTATATACAAATTACATAAAAATGATAATAAATACATATACTTGTAAATATTTCTTAAATATATACATGAATATGTTTGTATTTATATATACATAATGATTACACACAGTACACACACACACATATATTAGGCAAACTCCAACTTATTTTGTATGCGATTTACCACGATTAATAATTTGACAGCCCATATACATATATAAAAAAAAAAGTTAATATTTTGGCCACATCACCCTGCCGTAGTTCAGACATGGAATGAATATGTGAATAGGCCTTTACAGCTATAAAACCAAATGACAGTCAGAGAAAACCAAAGCCATGGTCTGCTGATCATCCACTGATCATTACTGTGGATCACATCATTGTTTGGCCGAGCACTGGAGTCTAGCTGCTCTGAGATTTGGTGAAGACGACATGGTATATTGTACTTACCAGGGCTGACTTGCCCACACCGCCAGAGCCCAGCACCACAAGCTTGTATTCACGCATGGCAGGGTTTCTTCACCAGTCTCCTCAGTGCTCTAAAAACAAGATAAGAGAATGAGTAGGTCCCTACATATCGATATGTGTTAGTTTGTGTGTGCAGAGTAGAGAGCGTCCTGGATCGTAGCCCAGGTGGGGGATACTGCAAGCATGACCTCTTAAACAAAAAGCAGCTGTGGGTTCTGGATGGAAGTGTGCAGTCTAGAGCCAGGAGTGAGGCCTGCTGAGCCTCTGGGTCTACATGGATTTAACCCATATCAGGGTTAGGGTAGGCCCACACTGAACTGCACACCACAAATCTGTTTTATGACTGAAAAGCCCAAGTCTGTTAGATAACACAGAATGTGACGGAACGTGCATTTACGTTACTGTGTGGGAAAAGTTAACCGAGATAATAGTTAACCACCATCGGCTTTTAAAGCAAATAAGCCTGTTGTGGTCTGAAAAGTCCCATGTACAAAAAAAGCCACGTACATTGATCAGCGAAAAACATTTACTCCACTCGTCCCTTGAACGAACACGTTCTTCAAATACACAACTTAAACACTTCTCCAATTACTCTTACAAGCACATGGGATCTGTTCAGAATGAATTATACATACAGGACAATCCCTTTTGTGTAAAAAGGTGTCATAGGGAAACCATTCTGCTGGCTTTCATTCAGTAAACACACATGCAGCCAAACACCAGTCTTCTGAAGTTACGCCTCTCTGGTGAGGGGCTGAATCCAAACACTGGCCAAGCTGTGCGCACTCAAGGAACACTAATCTCATCCAGTGTTATTCGGAGAGGTTCATGGGTGCTGTTGCTCGAACGCTTTGGTCCATTTCTGCTTTTGCGGGATTGGTCGGCATGCAGAGAGGAGAATTTTCTTCCTTTAATGGTAACGGCAGCGTAGAAAAGGCGATGAGATGCCAAGCTGAGGCCACCGAGAGGGAAAATGACCAGAGGTAATGTAGAACTAAAACTCAGATGTGATTAGGAGCATTTCAGAAGCAAACAACTTCCAGCCATGAGTCGCTCATGACGTCTGGAAAAAAAACTCTTCCACGCAAACAAATGGAGAAATATAGTGTATGACCACTCCTCTTGGCTCACAAAAACAGCTGCAACTCCAAATAATTCAAATCATGTTCGGAAACAAGCAAATTCATGCATGTCGGTCGTCAAGAGACAGTGAAACGCTTTCATTCTCCTTCTCTGTTTGTTTCCCTAGAACACAAACAGACACAACAACAACAAAAACATTTACCTTACCCAAACAAGCATTACCAAATTCAATTAAAAATATTCTTTCCATGTAAGGATGAAATGGATGGGCTGTTTCCTCCACACAGCTAAACCTCCCTGATCTTCATCAAAGGCAGACTGAACAATCTGTGGACCATAACAGCTGCTCTGATGAAAGTCTTTTGAAGTCACAGGCTAATATTTCGACTAAGACTGCATATAAGCGCAAAGGTCCAGAGAGAGAGGCTGAGGCCCATGGAGGGTGGGTGTGCTGGATGAAACTCACAACAATTTGGCCAGCTCAAACGTATGACAGAAGAATAGTTTGCTTAACCCAAATATTAAACTAGTCCTGACTTTAGGTGTCTAACATAAGTACAAGTAGTCAAGTGATTTCATATTTTAAAAGCTAACAAACACAATCAAGACACTCAGTGTTTTCAGTCTCTGCTGCCTCAATATACGAGTACAGGAACACAAACAATCTCTGGAACTGCTCTGAGAGTCATGAGCATTTTATGGTTTCTTTTGAGAGAAAAAAAAAAAAAAAAAAAAAAAAATACATCTTCAGATCATATACAAACAGAAACTTGAAGGCCTTCACAGCAACCCATTAAAAGTTCAGTTTATCTTGAAGAAACAGTGAAAGAACTATATTACTTTATGTAATGACAGTAGTACTACTAATAATAAAATCATTATTAAAAGGAATATTTACCAGAATTTACACCAGAAAAAAAAAAAAAGTAAATACCAGAAAAATTTAAATACACAGCACAGTATTTCTGAGAAAAAAAAGCAATCAATTAAATTCTTTATTTAAAAAAAAAAAGAAAATCATCAATTAATTAGACATGTTTTTGATTATTAAAATTTAATGAAACCATTCAAATTGAATCCAGGAAATTAATGAAAAACACAGAATTTGGTAAAAAAAAAAAAAAAAGATTTGAGAAAAAAAATTTCAATGCATTTCATAGGGCCTTAAAAAGTCATTTTTGTTAAACTTCTAATAAATTGCTGTTACATTGTGTACGTTTCATGATTTCAATTATCAGACATGCTGTTTGATGTAATATTTTTTACATTTTACATTTTGACAAGCTGCGCATAAAAGCATTCATAATTGCAGCCCAGTTTCATAATCGAGCTAAACCAGACAATTTAATAGCAATTTTACCGAAAGACATGCAAACTAGACAAACAATGACCACTTGTTTAGAATGGAATCTCTGCCAACACATGCTGTGCAAACATTGTGTTATCAGGTGATAAATGAAAAGAAAAAGCACAAAGTTTGAACAAAAAAACGTGTCACAGCCACCTGACTGATGCCACTTAACCACAATTTCACAACTGAATGTTGCCGTTCACAACCTGTTTAGTCACAGTTAAGGAAGACAGACAGACAAAATACGTTAGTTAACCTCATAGTGGGTTTCAGTTTATTACATTCTAAGTGGCTTACTAGTTTGTTGCTCATAACAGCATTTCACCAAATTCGTACCATCCAAACGGTTTTAAACCCTACATCAACTATCCATCTTACAAGAGTTTTCATCCTACTGATCAGATTTTCATTCAATATTTCATTCAACTGAATAATCTGCTGATGATTAAGAGCACAGCTTCAGTGTGACACCACAAAGAAACTAAATCTAGAGTCAGGATGAAAAAGTCAAACTCATTGGGGAATTTGACAATGACTTTTCTCAATCATCACAGTAATATTAAAAACAAACTACCAAAACCAAAATTTAAACTAAAGGAATGATAGTGAGCATTGTGCAAGGTGCTTGTGAAAGAGACAGTTCTCATTAGTTTTCACTGAAAACTGAAGTCAGAAACCACCCCAGTTCAAATTCTCATCCGTTTAAACATCCAGCTCATCAGCTACACACTAAGACCACATCCTTTGTTTTTGAAGGGAAGATGAAACCTGATTATAAAAGTCACAAATCTCATTTAGAGACATTCATAGAACTATTGCCATCTCTGGACAGCGCAGCTTCAAGATTAACCTACGCAGGCCCTGCTGAAACACAATGAGTCAGTATGCGAAACCGTTAAACTTGCAATTCTCCATCCTCTTCTTCTCATAACTTAAAAGGCAAAATCATATCTAAAAATGTGGTTGGATTTCCGTTTTTCAACGAAGAGGTGAGAAATATGCTGAACTACTAGATGAAAGATTACAGCAGTGGCTTGCCTGTAATATTCTTATAAATTAACAACATAATGCAGACAAAAATAATGAAATAAGCATTATCCTAGTCTTAAGGCAAGTGAATGGATCAGGTGGAAGTCAAAAGTTATTTATGCAATTATGATATAACTCTGTAATATCTGCATTAAGACACAACAAATGTGTTTTGCTGCTGAACTGATTGCAGATGTGATGTTCAATGTAAAAACAGAAAACATAATAAATAAAAAGAAAACAAGTAGATGGCACAGAAATATAATAGAGAGTGCAAGTGTTTTTTTTTTATTATTATAATAATCAGACACCTACACTAAAAATAACTGTACTGCTGAACTAAAAATAATACAGCCTCTACAACAGCAGTACAACATGAAAGAGCAAATGTCCACAGCATGAAAAAATTAACTAGTCCAAAA
Source organism: Labeo calbasu (assembly GCA_019740295.1). Lineage (NCBI taxonomy): Eukaryota > Metazoa > Chordata > Actinopteri > Cypriniformes > Cyprinidae > Labeo > Labeo calbasu. The sequence goes on from JAHKKF010538483.1 coordinate 4,489, forward strand.
AGCAAGAATAACAATTAACTGTTAGAAACTGTTTGGGAAAGACAAGTAAAAAAATCCCAGACAAGGTCTGACACATAACACACAATTTCTGAAACCTAACAACAGAGAAGACTGGTTTCATAAATAACGTAATCAGGTTAAAACCACCTGTAAGAACATCTTGCCCACTTAACATAAGAAACCTGACCCATATGAGCTTAGGTACATCCATTTCAACAGGTGTAACTAACATGAAGTTAAAGTGTGAAAAACAATAATAATAATTCACTTTGTAGAAAAGAAAAAGGAAGTCTCCCGCAGACTTTTCCACAGCAAAACTTGCAAAGAGAACTGAAAACTGCTTTGCTAAACATTGTGTCAGAAAAAAAAAACCAATACAAATTTACGTACAATCAGCAAATACAGTTGATCCGTTCTAGCCATTTAGGGATACTAAACTTAACTCTATGATAGAAGCAAGTTATTAAGCAATGTAGGAATAAAAAAAAAATCAGCTTGAATTTGGATCTCCCAACTAAGATATTAAGAACATTAGTGTGTAACATTAATACAATAGGATTAACACTTACTGAACCTGTAAGAGAGGGCTGTTCTGATTGTTAACGTGGACATCCTAAAACACAGATGTTTACAGAGTGTGTTAAAACGACAATAATCGTTTATTTTGGTCAGTTTCTGACGTGGTGAAATTCAGTCCGTGAGATTTGTGCTAATATGCTAAAACTGCTGGAGCCACATAAAACTACTCAATATCACTTTATATTTATTTAAAGAATGACATATTATTGGCAAAGTTACAGACTACAAGTTAATTAAAACGGCCCACGTCACACAACGCCTATTTTATTATCGCCTCGTGAATTTTTGAAGTGAATTAACGGTCCTTATCAATAGTGTCTGTTAGCGCGATCGTTTAGCCGCCTACCTTCACACACCCGCCGGAAGAAAGCCGACAAACTTTAGCGTGTTCAGCTATAGTCAACCTCAATCCCTTTTCTCCTCAGCAGACTGGGTCATTCCACGAAACAGCACCTGTGGCTGATACGAAACGAGCTTTAGGATAGGAAAAACACGGCCGTGCTGCCCTCAACGCGACCTCACCAGCCGCTCACGTAACGCGCCTGTCACTCACCTACTCAGCGCTCCAGAGCGAGCTATCGCCGCGATTTTAGCGCAGAGTCTCATGACAGCTTCCGGCGTCGGGCTGAATTATGGGCCGCCACCCGACAAAACAAAGGTCGCGATGAGACGATCAAACACTATTCTTACTTTTTTACTTAATATCTTACTGATTTTTGGTATAAAAGAAAAATCTATAATGACCGATTTAGGCTAACATAGGGACAGGGTTAGCACTGGCAACGTACTGAAACAGATGTCTTGATTAAGGAAGAAACTAATTTCTAAACTTAAGATAAATAAAAGGAATTGTGAGACAACAAACATTTTTTTTTTTTTTTAAAAAAAAAGGAAATTCAGATATGAATATTTTCATTTTTATTACAATATTTGAATATAAGTTTGTTTACAATAAAATTAATAATAAATAAATCAGATTAAATCCTGATCCACACTATTTACCATTTGATGGCGGTATTGCACTTTATGTAAGCCCACAGCCACAAAACAGTGTTGGCAATTTTGTTGATAGGTTTATCAAGTGACTACCCTAGCAATTTTTACAAGGTTTGCCAGCCAAGCAGCACATCAGCCTGGAGAGAGACTAAAATGTTTTTGTGGTGTTTGACATTACTAAACAATTACTACATCATTATTATAATTCCTGTCAATACCCATAAGCTGATAATTATTTTCATGTCATGGTTGATAGCCGATAAATGTCCCACATAAAAGTATTTGTCTGATTAATTAAAATAAATAAATAAAACATTGCAAACTAAAATAAATTATTTTAAATGATACAAGCGTATTTTGGCACGACAATATATATTATGAAAAACAGATCTTTAATGAAGATTGCTATTGAATTATCAATGTTTTCAAAGTTTAAACGAGTGTTACTATTATTCTAAATTTACAGACAAAGCAAATGACCATGCGCAATAATATATAGTATAATTTAATTTAACCAATAAAACAACAAATCTGTAATATCAGCAACTTAACCGATAGGTCTGTGTTAGCATATTATGTGCACCCTATATTATTAAACTGTCGTAGCTGACTGACTTAAATAATGAAAAAAAGAAAAAGAAAAAAAAAACATGATCAATGTAATGTCAATAGTAGATTTTTAAAATATTATAGTTACCCATTTTATCCTTAATGTTGATGATTTAGTTTCAAAATGATAAGTAAATAGGTAGTTTTTTACTTCAAACGATTAATCGCAATTAATCGTAACCAAAACAAACGGTTTGATTTACATAATATATGTGTGTGTGCTGTGTATATTTATTATGAATATATAAATACATACACCTGCATTAATATATATATATAAAATATTATATAAAATGTTTATATATTAAATATATTTATATATGAATTATATGAATAAAAATATATACATGTAAATACATGTAAATAATTTCAAATTATAAAATGAATGTGTGTGTGTATTTCTATTCTATTCTATTCTATTCTATTCTATTCTATTCTATTCTATTCTATTCTATTCTATTTAATGTATGAATAGGACTTTTACTGTGAAATATCGCCGTAACTCTGCGCTTTGCTGCGTCGTTCACGTTGCGTAGCAGTTTGCAAAACAATCGCAGTAAGATGGCGCTGTCTGGAGGGGCGGACAGAGGTTCCCACAGCATGGATAAGAGCATTATACTCCCCCCGGATGAAATTTTCCGCAATTTAGAGAACGCCAAGAGGTTCGCTATAGATATAGGTATTATCACATGCGAACTTGTACCCTTGTTCTTTTTTCCTACGTTGTACAGTCACTTGTGGAGTTTGGACGTGTCAGAGTTTGTTGGGCAGGGCTGCGTTCAAACCTGTTAGCGCATGCTGCTAATATGACAGTTTTTTCAATGAATTTGAGAAATAACAACTCTAACTTTATATATGAAGACGTTGAGACTGTAAATGTCAACTGTTCATTATGAAAACAGCGGAATGAGGACAAGTTCATTTGTACTATTGGACTGCAAGTGTAAACGTCACGTTATGATGTAATGTTATAATGTAATATTAATAACCGAATAATAATGGTAAAAGAGAAGGTTAAATGTATATGAACGTACAATAAAGAAACAAATTGACCTCATCTTATCTGATAGGTGGCTCTTTGACGAAACTGGCGTATTACTCCACTGTTCAGCACAAAGTTGCTAAAGTCAGGTCATTTGATCATTCAGCGAAGGTAAGCTTGCAGGTAAGACGTTTTTATTAAACCCCATGATTACACATAACATTTGGGGCTTTTTTTGGAGGGAGGCTTTTTAGAAAAATGAGAAATTGGTTGATCATACAAAAAATTAAAACAAAACAAATGATACTTATTGTTAGATTTACGTTTATGTTTATTTTTAAATTTGTTTTCTTTTACATTTTTACACTTTCAAGTTTCTTTAGTGCACAATGTTGCTGTCTATGTATGAAAAAGGTCTGCAAGGTTACAAAGCACAAAGTCCAGTCCAAAGGGAGTTTCTGGGCCTGTCCCAATACCCACACTTAGGTTCCTGGCCACTTGAGAGCATGTGCAAGACTGTCCCAGGTCTGAAAAATGGCAAAGCTCAGTGGCCTTAATGCACAGTAAATCCACACTTTCTTTAGCACCACTGGAATCCCATGATTTATCAAGTTCAGGAACTCGCGTGTCCTGAAATCGTGAGATGTTGAGTAAAACTCTTCGATTTTATTGATACAAAGATTTATGTGTATTTGTAAAACATTTGCAGCTGCTTTTTACCACTTGATTAGAAGCACCACAATTAAATTCCTTATTCCTAGGGACAACTGAACAGAAATGTAGTTTATTTTAAAGTGCAAAGTAATGTATGTACAAAATGTGGAAATAAAGCTCTTCCTTGCATATTGACATAATCAACTGTGTTTATGGACCTTGTGTGTATTAGTGACAGCGTGAAAGAGCTGGCTTGCCTGTGTGCTGAGAAAACTGTGTATCAGAAGTTTAAACTGATGGCTTTTTAGATGCAAGAATAAACTTTTAAGGATGAGGAGGCAGAGAGCAGCAGCTCATTTGCATTTGAAGAGACAGAAGAAAACTGCATATTTTTGCTTCCTCGCTAAAAGGGGTATCTACAGCTTGGAATAATAAATGATCCAAGGTGTATTTTAATCTGAAACTTTACAGAGACATTCTGGGGACAACTGAGACCAAAAACTCAAGCTTCATTGATTACAATAACACAAGATTTATTTCTGGCACTGTGCACTTGCTTGTTAAATATACCGCATATGTTTCAATATTTAAATGCAAAGTTTCAAAAAAAAAAAGTGACATGCATGTGTGCAAATTGGGTTCAGTAGTATAAATGTGTAGCAACATTATGTACGTCTTTAACGTAAAGTAAAAGAGTACAGTGGTCATTAGCAGTTGTGTATGACTTGTGGGGAGAACTGTTGTTTTGGTGCTCTGTTTTCTGTACATGTTGTATAAGGTGATGATGGAAGACAACAAGATAGCATCCTAGGGATGTGTTGTACGTGATTATTTTTCATGCCTTTATCTGTGCTCGGGAAGTGGGGGTTCCTGGTAATTTTTTTCAGTTGGACTGACTGTCTGATTTGGTGGCCAAGGAAATACAGCTGCGCCTTTGTCTGAAAACTTCTATTATCATCTCCACTGTTTTGAGTGTGTTCAGCGCCAGGTTGTTTTGACTGCACATGATAGTCAGCATCTTGAATCAGCGCTGTGAATTAGTTTAGTTCCTGCATGATGGTTTACAAATAGGAACCTGGCATAAGATCTCAGTCTATCAATGAACTGCCAGATGTAGTGTAGTGAGTGCGTAGCATTCATGAATTCCTGGTAATTTAAAAATTTTAAAGCAAAGAAAGGTCTGTCTTTTGATATTAGAGTGCAGTTTTTTGGGAAATCAGTCTTTATTATCTAAAATCAGTCAGAACTCTTTTACAACTAACATTATTTTTTAAAATATTAATAATTTTAACAGTTGTAATATTACATTAAATTACACTATATGTACACTACCACTCAAAAGTGGGATCAGTAAGTCTTTTTTTTTTTTTTTTTTAAAGAAGCCTCTTATGCTCATTAAGGCTGCATTTATTTAATCGAAAGTACAGGAAAAAAACAGTAATATTGCAAAAATGTTATTACAATATAAAATAATGTTTTTTACTTTAATATAATTTAAAATATAATTTATTCACGTGATGCAAAGCTGATTTTTTTATTAGCTTTTACTCCAGTCTTCAGTGTGATACTTCAGAAATCATTCTAATATGCTGGTTTATTATTAAAATTATCAATGTTGGAAACAGTTGAGCTGCCAAATATTTTTTTTGGAACCTGTGGTTCTGTTTTTCCGGATTCTTTGATGAATAACATGTTAAAAAGAATAGCATTATTCAAAATATAAATATTTTCTAACAATGTAAATCTATGCTATCACTTTTTTATTAAGAGAACACATCCTTGGTGAATAAAAGTATTAATTTCTTTCAAAAAAAGAAAGAATAAAAATTTACTGACCCCAAACTTTTGAACAGTAGTGCATATTGTTAGTACACCTTTCTATTTTAAATAAATGCTGTTCTTTTTAACCTTTGTTGATCAAAGAATCCTGAAAAAAGTATCACAGGTTCCAAAAAATATTTGTTTTTCTGCACTGATAATAGATCAGCATATTAGAATGATTTTTGTGACACTAAAGACTGGAGTATTGATTCTGAAAATTCAACTTATATTCCAGATATAAGTCAAATTTTACTGTATGTTAATATAGAAAAACATTGTTTTATATTGTAATAATATTTCACAATATTACATTTTTTCTGTATTTTTAATCAAATTAACACAGCCTTGATGAGCATAAGAAACGTCTTTAGAAAACCATTAAAAAACGTGCTGATCCCAAACTTTTGAGCGGCAGTGTATATATTATGGTAGTCTTTTTTTACTTATGTTAACATTAGTGAAAAATAATAGTTTTGTAATTATTTAATCTAATTGTCTACTTTTTTATTTTATTTGTTTCTAGGAAACAGATGGTGACCCTCTTTATGAGATATCGGTACAGGAAGAGATCACTGCCCGTCTTCACTTTATCAAGTTTGAGAATGCTTACATTGAAACCTGCCTAGATTTTATTAAGGACCACCTGGTCAACACAGAAACCAAAGTCATCAAAGCAACTGGTGGAGGGGCGTACAAGTTCAAGGACCTGATAGAGAAAAAGTTAAAGCTAAAGTATGTGAAAATTTAGAGCTTACTGAGAGACATGATCAAGTATTTATTGTAAATTGTTGTAATGATAATCATGTTGTGTTGTTTTTCTCTTAGAGTAGACAAAGAGGATGAAATGACTTGTCTGATTAAGGGATGCAACTTTGTTCTGAAGAATATCCCCCATGAGGCTTTTGTGTACGCCAAACATGCCGATTCTGAATTCCGGTTCCAGAATACACATCCGGACATCTTCCCATACCTGCTTATAAATATTGGCTCTGGAGTCTCAATAGTAAAGGTATTTCTGTACTGCATTGGACCTACATGTCTCTGTAAAATTATAAACATTAAACAAAACAAAAATCCTGAGTTTGCAGACTTTCTAATGGGAGCGCCCATGTGCTGTTTTTGAAGGTTGAAGCAGAGGACAAATTTGAGCGTATTGGCGGCAGCTCTATAGGTGGTGGCACTTTTTGGGGTCTTGGAGCTTTACTTACAAAAACCAAGGTGGTTCATTTTGTCAGTTGTTATTAGAAATTTCTTCATTTGTTTATTTATTTATTTATTTATTTATTTTTGAATATCTCTTCCCATTCTCTGTCTTAGAGGTTTGATGAGCTTTTGCAGTTAGCATCCAAAGGACAGCACACAAATGTGGATATGCTTGTTAAAGACATCTATGGAGGTGCTTACGGTTCCCTGGGTTTAACTGGCGACCTCATTGCAAGTAGCTTTGGGAAATCAGCCACCACAGACAAAGGTAAAGCAGAAGAATAAATCTGAAGTGGTTTGATTCTAACATGAGGCAGTCTTTTGTGTGGCCTGTGGGAGTCATTTGACCCTTCACCCAGTTTGCAATGTTATTAATGTGAAATGAAGCCAAAGGTCTTTGGTTTCACAAAGGCATGAGGGAAGTGTAACGGAGTGACCTGCAGTGTAACATTTCTATGAAGTTATGCACTGTTTTGCACCTTGAGCTTACATGGAAGATTTCACTTACTTGGGCGTTTTGTTGTATATTGCTCAGAGTTCTCCAAAGAAGACATGGCAAAGAGCCTTCTGCACATGATAAGCAATGACATTGGACAGCTTGCATGCCTCTACGCCAAACTGCACAACCTTACTAGAGTCTATTTTGGAGGATTTTTCATTCGAGGACATCCTGTTACCATGCACACCATCACCTACAGCATCAATTTCTTCACTAAGGTCTCCAACCTTTTTTACTTAGACGTAATTTGTGTAATTCTTTATAAATAATGATTACATGAGTGATTGATAAAACGATTAATATCATATGTCAAATTCTGTAAAATATTTTTGTTTAATTTATCCAATTTCCTATCATCTAGTTCTTTTTCTTCTTGTATAATACAGTAATACAGTGACAATAAATGAGCCTGGAACACAAAACCAGTCTTAAATAGTACGGGTATATTTGTAGCAGTGGCCAAAAATACATTGTATGGGTCAATTTTTTATTTTTTTTATGCCAAATATCGTTAGTATATTAAGTAAAGATCATGTTCCATGAAGATATTTTGTAAATTTCCTACCATAAATATATCTAAACTTAATTTTGGATTAGTAATATGCATTGCTAAGAACTTTATAGGTGATTTTCTCAATATTTTTATTTTTATTTATTTATTTATTTATTTCAGATTTTCAAATGGTTGTATCTCGGCCAAATATTGTCCTCCTTCAATCCATTAATGGAAAGCTTATTTATTCTTATTTCAGATGATGTATAAGTCTCAATTTGTAAAAAATTGACCCTTATGACTGGTTTTGTGGTCCAGGGTCACATATGTCAGGGCTCTACGCTTACTTTTCTTTTTTTTTTTTAAAAAAGTAAAAAAATTTAGGAGCACAGTCAAAATTTTAGGAGAACCTTCTAATCAATAATCAGAAAAATCTAATCAAAAATTAGACTTCCAATTATGTGATTTACAGGGGAATTTTGTTTTTACCTTTGTAATGACATTTTTTCTAACCTTATTAAAAGTATGTCATCTTTTATGTCAAATTGAGAAAAATTTTTTTTATCTTTTTGAAATTTTGAGCTAAAACAACAGAGTTGTTAGCTCAGTAGAATAAGAATAAGTTACCAGTATTAACAAAATTAATGGCATAGAAGAACACAACAGTGGCTTGTCGGTGTATTTTCATATGTTTAATGAGGCTCAGAGGTGGCATGAGTGCAGTCAAATACATAACTTCATGTTGAGATTAATGTTTTAAATATAAAATTTTAAATACAGAAATAATAAATGATTAAATAACTGAAAAGATACTTCAAAAATGAAACTAAATCAGCCAGTAAGTGGCGGCAAGTCACTGATTTAATTACTGAATCATTCATTTGATTCGTTCGAACGGCCGATTCATTCAGGAATAAAGCAAGTGACTGTCTTTATGAATAAGGAATTTAAATCATTGACTTACTAGATTCATTTAAACACACACGTTCATCCGTAAATGAAACACTGCTGTGTTTGAATAATGAGCAGCCGCTCAGTTGTGACTTGTTATAGACAATTTGATGACGAAATAGAGCAAAATCAGGCAGAAGCTTTGAAACTCCCCTCAGCGCAAACACAGATATGCTGATCGGGTCGGTCTCACTGGTGCTCTTAAATATATTTTTTTTATAGTCACACACAGTAGTTTTCAGTCGCACTGTAGAGCCCTGATTATGTCAGGCTGTGTTATGTGGTCACTTTGCATAACGAATTGTTTTTTTTTATGTAGGGGGAAGTCCAGGCTTTATTTTTAAGACACGAAGGATATCTTGGTGCTATTGGGGCCTTTTTGAAGGGGGCGGAAGAAGACAGTGAGTTATTGTCGTATGCACAGTTAAACTGTTTAGTACGTGCTGCAGTCACTAGGTGTAGTTGGTTTTACCTACTTGTTTGTTTGTGTTAGATCCTAACCAGTACAGCTGGGGAGAGAACTATGCTGGCAGCTCTGGTCTCATGAGTGTGTCTCCGGACCTGAATCCCGTGCAGCGGGCTCGCAGCGGAACGGTAAGTTTGCACAAAGAGGAGGTGTTTATTTTGAAAGAGAAAGTAGATTGTAGTTGCATTTGTGTCTTAAGTGCGGTATATTTATGAATTAGGCCAATTGAGATGCATGCTACTTATCTTTCATGACCTATTTTGTGTTCTCTGTAATGTTCTTATTTCATCTCTTTTCTTTTCTTCTTCTCCATCCATCCATTCATCCATCCGTCCATCTTCTCTATCTATTCCTTAATATTTTTCCCTCAGTTTCCAGTAAGTACATTTCCATCCAGGCTTTTCTTGTGGTTTTGCTCTCTCTGCATGCTCTTTGCATTCAAAAAATGTAATCACTGGTAGCAGTTTCAGAAGGTTATGATTTATCATTACGAATGTATTTGGTGTTGCTAAGGATATCCTGTGTGATGCACTTGTTTTTCATGAGTGTAAACGGTGTAGTTTACCTACTGTAGTTGCAGATGAGAACTCACTGTCTTGTATGTCAGTTTCTGCTGTGGGAAATTTGTCATGAAGGTGGCGTTTTGATCGCACTGCTAGGGTCTGTTTACACAGAACATGTTTTTGTGTTCCACTGCGCTGCTTTGTACTTGTTTTTCAATGCAACCATGTGCTAAACAGAAGTCTTTGACTATTGCGCTGCTTGTCACTGTTTTTCCGGTGTGTCTCACACATTAGCGCAGTATTAAGACGCTGTCAAGTTAGCCTTTTATTATGCGTTTCAAGACACTGCCTTCTTTACCATTTAGCAGCTCTGTAGTTCTGCAGTTGGAAACTGTTTGGCACCTGTGTGAATGGGCCTCCAGGGCTATAGCTACAAATAATGGTTGGTTTGCCTAGTAAATAGAGTGCTGCAGAGATTACTTTTTTTGTAGGTCAAAAGAAAGGAGTTAGCATTTTGGTACTTCTGGTTTCATGGTCCCGAAGTAAATGGGTTTTTGAATGGATGATTGGTTATAGGTCAAAGCCAGTAGCGTTTCATTTATAGCACAGCTTGAGAGAGAGCATTGTGCTTGGTAAAACTGCGTTAGACATCGCATATGACATGGATGACAATCTCATCCATATCTCATTATCTATATATAAAATAGCAATCTGTGTAGAATTCACATAGGTTCGATACATTTTGTGATCTGTGCCGACTTCGTCGCGCCATCATGTTTCTGGACTGGAGCAGGCTGTGTGCTCGCTATGGCGGTCGTGTGACACAAAGCAAAACCAGCCTTCTTTCGCCCAAGTGAAATGCAGAAAATCCAAATTCTGTGAAGAGACCACTTTCAGCTACAGCATCAGCATCTATTTATAGTATTTATAGCTTCGGATTCTAGAGAGCATTTGATTGGACCAGAAGCTGAAGTGCAGGGTGATGTCATCAAAATCGTTAATCTATATTTGCGGAAGTTAAAGACTGTTAAGTTTTGAATGCTTATATCTTCTAAATGCAGATTTTGTCATTGTTTTGGAGCACACTAGCTTTCAGATAACCTTATGGCTAACATATCCATACTAAAAGCCAAAAAACTTTAAATGCCTGAATTAAGGTCTGTGGTTAACACAAACTCAAGATGGGTCATTTATAGCCTACATTTAGCTTTTTACTCCTGGTGTGTTCAGGTTTCAAAATTCATAAAAGTTGTGCTCAGTTGTGAAGATTATCATGATCAACAAAACATGGATGAATCTAACACTTTTGTAATAATAGTAACTGTTTTGAATTTCATGCTATTACTGTAACAACTAGGGCTGGGCGACATGGCAAAAAATTAAAATCTTGTTTTTTTTTTTTTGTTTTGTTTTTTTTTAACTAGTCAACTTGAAAATGTAACTACAACATGATTCAAGTAACTTTTTCTTTATTAACCTTCTAGTTAAAGTAAATTCTATTCCAAGTGGACCACATAGTTGTTAACATGATATAAATTTTTAAAAACTAACTTGTTAAATGTCTTTGCAGAAAAGATGCCTGAACTACATAGGGATGGTATCGTTAAGGTTTTAATGGTATTACTACTCTTACCGATACTGCTTATCGATCGGTACTTTAACGGTATTCTTATCAGTACTTTTTGTTTTAGGTTTATATAGACTATATATAAACAAAAAAAAAAATTAAGAGCTTAATTAACATTGCATTAATTTGTAAATGCACCAGTGTGCAGGGTTTTTTTTACATACAGAAATTGATTTTTGGCGGGCACATTATGCACAATTTTTGGCATTTATATGCCACTCAGTTTTGCCGTACATATAATACACACCTACCCCACACCCCTAATCCTAATCACTGCGTATCATATGCATAGTAACAGAAACTCACGGTATTGATACGAAGTGTAATTTGCTTGTCTATTTTGGAGCACGCACACAGTTCAGCTGGGGGAACAGCATCTCTTACATGGATTACTGTGATTTCAATGTTTTATCATGTCCTGCAATTTATCAACAGTAAAGATTGCATTTTACAACAATCACTGATTGTGCTGGTTCTGACGTTAAGAGGAATGAATGTGCACCGCTGTGAAGGTAAAGAAGTTGAAAGAATAGTTTTACCTCATATCATTTCGTAACATTGAAATCAACAATAAAACTTGCATAATATCACAGCCACAGGCCTAAACTATAAGCAGACGTTTGATTGTTTAGTTCTTAGTTCCAGGGTTGCCAGGTTTTCACAACAAAACCTGCCCAATTGCTACTCAAAACTAGCTCAAAAGTAGCCCAATCGCATTTCGAGGAGGGTTCTCCAGTAAAAATCGCGCTCCAGGGGATAAAATACAGGTTTTTTGGGTGGGGTTCCTCTGGTAAAATTAGTGTTCCAGAGGCTAAATATTAAGAGGCTTTAACCCGCAGCAATGGTATGAAAGTAGCCCAGTTGTACTTGGCAATACCGCCAAACGATATGAGCGCATCACACGTGAGCTGTTAATTGCGTGTGCTGACATGCGGTTGGATCATTCTTTTCTCTTTGCTGTTATCATCGGCATATTGTCAAAGTGTGTAATTCTAACGTTCTGTAATATTTCTAGTCAAAATCATGATTCCTTGATTTCTAAAAAATAAAACTGTAGCAAAATATTAAATACGAATTAATCAATAAAATCTGAAAAATCGCCCAGCCCTAGTAACAAGTCTTGTGAAACTCGAAATGGTAGTAATTTATCGCCCTCCACTTCAATTGGACACCACTTAGAGGATCTGGATGTGCTGCTATCCTCATTCCTTGAAGACATCAGCCCACTTGTAGTCTTTTCTGACTTTAACATCCACCTGGAGAAGCCTTAGGCTTCAGACTTCCACTCTCTCATAGCCACATTTAATCTTCAATGGCTTACCTCAACAGGAACTCAAAAATCAGGCAACCTCTCTCAACCTCATTTACACATGCAGCTGTATCATATTTTGGTGAAACCTCTGCACATTTCCTAACATTTTTTACTTTTAATTTCAACTTATTTCTTGTATGCCACCAACCCCCTGCCAGTTGCATTCGGATTAAACCTAAGCTCCCTTTCTCCCTCCCACCTTTCCTCTGTTGTGTCATCCTCTCTTCCCTCTCCCACCCAGTTCTTACCACTGTACAGGCACATGGTTTCTCGTACCATTGTTGTGCACTGTTTTTGATTTGAACCGGATGATCCAACGGTAGCTGCACGGATCTCAGACTGCCTGGTGGACATCTCAGCGTAGATGAAGAACATCACTTCCAGCTCAACCTGACAGAGACAGAGCTTCTCATTATCCCTGCCACTCCGACTGTACAGCATAATTTCACCATCCAGATAGGATAGGTTCATCTACAATAAACCCATCAAGCTCACTCAGAAATCTTGGGGTAATCTTTGATGACCAGCTGACCTTCAAAGACATCAGGACCTTGAACAACTGCTCCTCATTTCTATGCTCGACTATTGTAATGCTCTTCTGCCTCTACAAATGATTCAAACCACAGCGGTGTGACTGGTCTTGAAAGAGCCCATGTCACACCCTCTCTATATTTCTCTGCACTGACTACTGATTGCGGCTTTCAAGACGATGATGCTTGCGTACATAGCAGCTATGGGTTTCGCACCCTCCTACTTTCACTCCAAGCCTGGTCGGTAAGTGAGCTTGTTGTACCATTGCAGTGAGGAATAAAATCACTTTCCAGACAGATTTTGTTCACTGTTCCTTGCTGATGGAATGATCTTCACACCCCCATCTCTGGAACACTGAATCTTTGACAGTATTGAAGACAACTCATTTCTTTTCCTCTGCCAGCACTTAACTTCCTCTATGCTTTCACTTTTTCTTCAAGGAGAAGTCCACTTCCAGAACCACAATTTACAGATAATGTACTCGTCCCCTTGTCATCAAGATGTTTATGTCTTTCTTTCTTCAGTCGTAAAGTAATTGTTTTTTGAGTAAAACATTTCAGCATTTTTCTCCATATAATGGACTGATACGGTGCCCCGATTTTGAACTTCCAAAATGCAGATTAAATGTGGCTTCAAACGATCCCAAATGTGGTTGTAAACGATCCCAGCCGAGAAAGAAGGGTCTTATCTAGTGAAATGATCTTACTCTGCCTGGACTGATTTGTTCCGGTTCATGACAGTTAGGGTATGTCGAAAAACTCCCATCTCATGTTCTCCCTCAACTTCAAAATCATCCTATATCACTGTTTTACCTTTTTGTTGAGGGTGTTTGATCTTCTTTGCATGTTGACTTTGCAAAGACTGGGTTGGTACTTCTGCAGCAATGTAGGATGATTCTGAAATGATTTTTGAAGTTGAGGGAGAAAATATGATTTGAGTTTTTTGACATGCCCTAACTGTCTTGAGCCAGAATACACAGAGTTCAGGGAGATCGAGACAAGACGAGCGTTTGAGATTAAAAAGCATTTAAATTGTATTTTTTTAAATGAAAAATTATATGGAGAAAAATGCTGAAATGTTTTCCTCAACAAAAAAAAAAATTCTTTACGACTGAAGAAAGAAAGACATGAACATCTTGGATGATAAGGGGGTGAGTACATTATATGTGAATCTTTGTTTTGGAAGTGGACTTCTTTAA
>JAHKKF010538486.1:0-45332 GCA_019740295.1 Labeo calbasu
ATTATTTATTATTAACTTTTAATAAACTTTTAATTATTAACTTAATACATCCTTGGTGAATAAAAGTATTAATTTCTTAAAAAAAAAAAAAGAAAGAATAAAAATGTACTGACCCCAAAGTTTTGAACGGTAGTGTGTATATATATATATATATATATATATATATATATATACATATAATAGATATATACAGCACACACACATATATTATGTAAACAAATTTTTTTTATTTTGGATCGCTATTAATCGTTTGACAGCTCTACTTTATACAACAGTTTTTGAGAAGATATTCACCAATCGCCATGAGGACTGTTAGTTTTGGCTGAGGGCAAAGTCTCTTTATACTTTCATATAACTTTAATGCTGTATTAGAACTCTTTGCACTTTTGACTGAATTGCTTGGCAGCTTTTATGATGGCCGTTGTTGTTTATTAAATATTATTAATCAATAAATATTTGTTCTATAGAAATAATAGTAGTATTTAATATTTGGTATTAACAAATGCTGTGTGTGTGGGCCTGTTTGTTCGTGATGGTGATTTTAGTTATGCCGTTAGATGGCAACGAGACTGTCTTTATGAGTCAGCAGTAAAGACTTTTATATTGAAAGAGAGTGAAACACGGTTGTAAACAAAAAAGATATTTTTACTTTCAATAACACCTTTGTAAGATGCAACCAGGCACTGTCCTGGGAAATCACCCTTAACAGATGAAAGGTTACTAAGACAAAGATAGTTCCTCAGTGGACATTCAAACTTATAACATATGCAGGTGATGACACTAGCTCAGTCCATATTCTCTGATAATGCTCATACAACATATTAATACAGTAATACAGCTCTCAATTAAGCAACACAATGGTCCTTTGTATTTTACAACTTTATGCTAAACCAGATTTTTTTTTAACAGAAATAATATTTTTCTATATAAAATGTTGAGCAATAGCAATATGAGCAATATGATTTAGAGTAGAATAGAGAATAGCGTTTTGATTAAATATCTTTACCTTTACCCTACAAGTCAATAGTGATATACAATTTATCGTCTTAAGCAAATAGTGCTGTAAAATAACTGTGAAACATTTTCTTTTAAAAAGCATGGTTTTACATAGCTCAAGTGAAGCTAAGTCTACTTTTTATCATTGTATGCGATATATATATGTGTGTGTGAGTGTGTGTGAGAGAGAGAGAGTCTGTGGTTGTGTGGTTATCACTGATTAGGAACAAAACAATATACTTGGGGGTTCCCTTGGTTTTTCAATAAAACCATAATTCTTCAAACATGAAACTAGTGAAAATGAAAATTAAATGAAAAGATTTGATTGCTGTATTAAATTTAGACCTGCTCACGTTACATCATTTTTTATTTTTGCGCGTTTTTACATATTTCTAAGTGTCTGTATAATAGATATAGCCATATGGCAATATATATGCTATACCATGTCTGTGCATTCTTTTAATGCGTGATTAAGTCTAATAAAATGCATTTAGAATGTTCCCAAAATTCAAGGTATGGGGGCAGAAAATGTATATTCATATCATTTCATATAGTTAATATCACACTGAGAGTGCCATTTTTTTTGTGATATTGATTTTATACAACAGTTCAATAAACTAGAAGTTAACATTATCATTTTTTTTTATAATTTCAGATATCAGCATTCAGATTTTTAGGATTAAAATAACATTATTTATGCATTTAATACATTCAAGTCCTGCATTTAACAGTGGGTAAAACCTCTGTCTGTGTTTTCTTTGCATTGAAAAGATGAATTTTGTTGATAATGCTTTTATTTGTTTGGTAACAGTCTAAAATGTCTTAATATTTTAATTGACTTCATTGATTAAATATAAGAATTTGATGCAAAAGATAATGCATTCTTTTAGAAAAAAAGAATAGAACAGGAAAAAGGAAAAAATCACTTTAAACTTGTTGGAAAATATTACTTTCTGTCACTGCTGTGAACTGACCACACTGAATATGAAGAATATCAAGAACTGTCAAGATCAAGAACACAGCAGTCCTGCAGCGCAACACACTCAGCAAAATACTGTCTGATTATTGTATAATTACCAATAAAATCTCTCAAAACATTGAGATATAATTTTTTGTCAATATCGCAAATACCTTGAATCATATTTAGATAAGGATTTATTTATTCATTTATTTTTTATTTTTTCAATTCAAACACTGGTGGTAAATACTGAAAATGTGAACAGTTTTGTTTTTATGTCATGTTACAATTCAGATAAAAAAAGTGTGTTTTCAATTGTGCTTATTTGCCTATAATTTTTTTTTCTGGTCATAATATTTATGTAGTATTTTGTTTCATGTATTTAAATTACATATTTTTGAGTTCCTCAAATCATGATACCAAAGAACAGCAGAACAACAAAAAAGCTTTATTCAGTAATGCATAGCATTACATAAAAATATGTATCATTCTGTTTTTGTGGTGGTCTTTGCCCCAGCTGTAGATTTTACCTCACTGAAACAGGAAGTAGAAGAGGAGAGGAGAAAACAGCAGGTGGAAGCTTCCCTTGTACACTCCATCTGATCAAGACAATGAGGAAATTAGTGGGATAAAATGGAAAATGGAAATCGGCAAATTACCATATAAGGGTCTATACCAGCTGCATTGCAGAGGTCAGTGTCACAGCACTGGATAGATAATGTCTCTCCAGTCTGTACCCGACCGGTCCCAGGGTAACAGAAAAGTGCACACCCTTTAGCTGTCACAGTGGAATCTGCAAAAAGGACACAGTTCTTCATTCATAAATTGATAATGAAGTAATTCCAGAAAACATATATAGATATTTGTACTTCATATTATTTCTTTTAGTAGGCTATAGACAGATTTGATCAGCAATGACATATTACCACTTTCGCAATAACTGTAAATTTCCACATCAACTAGACTTACCAGTAGCAGTTGAACATTTGGAATATCCATATGGACATATCTGCACTTCTGCTTCACAGGAATCCTTCGCAGTCGATGTGCACGAATAACACTTAAGAGAGTATCCTTAAAGACAGAGACATTTAGTAACATCTTTTTGAACATCTTTGTATACCAAAAAAGACATTAAATACATTAAATAGGTTTTGCAGTGAGAAAAAAGAAAAGAAGAGCAACAGAGACACGCAGATCCATCATGTGTCAGGAACTAAATGAAATAAACGTGTTTCAGTTTCTTTTATATCTGTTCGTAAAGGGGTGGGTTTTCTGAGGAAATTTTGTGAAGTTCCGCACAAACTTGACACGCTCAAACATGATCAGTTTTAGAACTGTTAAACAATTAGTCGCGATTAATTGCATCCAAAATAAAAATTTATGCTATATGTGTGTACTGTGTATATTTATTATGTATATATTAATACTCACACATACATGTATATATTTGTACTATATATATATATATATATATTAATACCGATTAATACAATCAGTTAAACGGTTTAAAAGGTCTTTTTTTCCCCAGTAATTGATCAAAATACTTTTGCTGGATGATTAAAATAAAATAAACTTGCATTTTTGAGAGAAAGAAAAGATAGATCGTCTAGGCCCATAAGTCGCATTTTATAATTACATTCTGAAGCCTATAAACATAGGCTAGGCTATTTTAGTTTCCCCTCACTCTATAAAAAAAAATCTTCAATTTAACAATATTCAGGAAAGAACAAGGATGTAAAATATAAGAAGCTAGGCTATATAAACGACAAGCCAAAATAAATTCATTAAGGCTAAAGTGAAACTGAAACTAATGTCGGGTCTCTGTATTTGAGATGTATTTGAATGCCAAAATATTATTTATTAATAATAAACCTGGTTTTGTACTTCACTTGCATTCCAGTATCCACATAACACAAATGGTTTGGCGTGATATTACTTCAGTATGTTGATAACGATTAAGCAGTGTAATTTTTCCATATGTTTGGCTGACTGTATTTTATTATGATAATGGAAAGGCTTTTTCCTTCTAACAGTGGAAACTACTCCTTCTAGTCATACAGATAATCGAAACTGTAAACGGTTTGCTTTTGTTTGTGTACATTCACAATCTTTGTGCTTTTGCAAAATAAAGATCAAAATAGAATGACGCTTTTTAGCCGTCTTCCTTTCGCGCAGCACAAAAATGAACCAAAAACTCTGCATACTATAGCTACTTGTTGCACAGTTTTTTCTTTCGTTTTGTTTAATAGAAAATATTTATTGTATAGGCCTATTCATTCATTATATGTATAGCCTAGCTTTATGATGTTTTTCTCCTCTGGCAGAAGCGCTGCAAGTGCGTGATGTGATGCGTTCATGCGATTCCTTATGTTTTGTTGTTTGCTGCTTTTTGCACATGTAAAATTAATCACTGGAAAACAAAACAGCTCTAATTTTTAATAATTGATTATGAATTATGTACTCAACAATAGGGGTGAGCGGGGCACAAACTAACGCGGTGTTAATTGTAACACACGTGGTTTAAATATTCCCACACACGCATAACCAAACTGACGGTATTTGGATGAAGTAAATTTTTCTTCTCAGTTTGGCTGAAGTAAATTGTTCTTCTCAGTTTCTAGTTTTCATTTAAAATGAGACAAATCTGCTATTATTTTAATCTGTTGTTTATCAGTTTAGATAACTGCGGGATTAATGCTTGGCAAGCCAGCAGAAGACACTGTCCACTTTTATATTCCAGTCGCGCTGATGGGGAACGTTGTAACATTGCGTTACAATCTGCCCCGCTATTATTAAACTATGCTATTCTATGACATTAGCCATGTAATTTCCACTATTTACTTTCATGGATTTTAGAAAGAAACCAAAAGAAACAGGTGAATAAAGACTCACAATCGACGTTTAATGTTGAGAAATTATTATTTCAAGAAATGTAAAGCATTTTGGCTCGTTTATGTGTCTCGTGTTCTATGAGAGCTGTGTTTTTTAATGTCTGTATGTGACTCATCTATTTGCGCACATTGTTTTGACTGTATAGCTGTGTTTTCGGATCAGGGCCGTCCCACGCATGGTTGGATGTGTTCATTGTGAACCTCAAAAATTAGATTTTTTTTTTTCATTCTTAAAAAACGCCATTATTTTATGTGAAAAAGTTAATTATTTTATTTTATTGACAAAATATTTTAGTTTGTCGTGTATATTTTTTTCATTCGATCAGATAACATTTTAAGCTGTCATATGGTGATGTTACAACGCGCCCCTCACGTGTTACAATATACCCCACATACGGGCATGCTGTCACTTTTCACTTCCTTTCTTTTAAGGTAAATAACGAAAAACGTATACACTGTAATTATGAAACAAAGCCACATATTTGTACAAGACGTGTGAAATTAACGTGGATAAAAAAATTATACTCTGAACCCCACGTGGATTTACACAAACTGAGAAATTCAAAAAGTGTTGGGTTGTGCCCCGCGCTCCTATGAAATTAAGGAAACCCTTAATTAAGTTTTATACATAATTAAGTTTTGTAACAATAAGTCAGGCATATCTTTATACTAACATGCACTACTGCTGGAACTTACATGTATTAAGTTGGCTAAATAAAACAGAGTAAACTTGTTTCATTCTTATTGTACCAATCTAATCTAATTGTGCAGAAAAGGATTTTTAATTGTTTTTTTTTTGTTTTGTTTTGTTTTGTTTTTTTGAGTGCAGTTTCATTCATCATTATATACAAGAATTAACTAGTATCATTACTATGGTTACATATTCTTCACTGAGCAAAGCAGCTAGATTTACTCCAACAGTTATAACCTAGCTGCCCACATTCTAAGCACAAGTGCCACTTCTCAGCACAATGGTAACCACAAACTTCAAAAACATTACAGAAACCTGTAATTAAACAGTAAACATATCTTTTCCAGAGAACTTTGTAGGTTTGGGGCATGTGGGTTTCTCGTTCACAATAACTAATGAGCAGTTTGCTGTGGTTACCAAGTGTAGCTTTTGCTGAGTTTGTAGGTGGCTTTGTGGTGTTATCTACTAAATAAACTCTATTTGCAATGATGCACTAATGCCAGTAAAAACTAATATATTAACTAGCTCTCTAAATTACCAAGTTGTAACTACAAAAGCTCTAAAACTCTATTTATGTCTGTTTTGACAGACAGATAGAGTAAATTGTTCTAATGTGGGACACCTAAGGTCTAGTGTTTGTAGGTCCCCTATAAATGCATGTGCCATTGAACTGTGGGTTAGCCTATTAAAAGACCTCTTAAATATCCTGTCATATATGAGGATGAGCAATCATATGAAAAATATGAGCAATATGAGCAATCATCAAACAGGAAGCACCTGAAGGTCAGTGAGGTAGAGTTTTGACAAACTTGATATTAAGCAGTATAAATTAATTTTAAACAAAACAATCCTGCTACTTTTTGGGCTAATGTACTAAATGTTTATCCATCAAAAAGGTAGTGTAACTTAATAATTCTTAATAATTCTTATCAAATTTCCTAGTGTGCCACTTAAGGAAATGTGGTTTTGAAAAGTAGGGCAGTACTTCAGTTAGGTAAAATGTGTTGTGGGGCATGGTTTTTGGGACAAAAATGGTTATTTACATGGTTTTAGTCTTGCTATGCAATAATGCTGTTACTGCAGATGTTTATGGTCATGAGAAATGTTTATTTTTTGGGGAAGGTGGTTTGAAGGATCTTTGTGGTTGTGTGTGTGTGTGTGTGTACAGGTATTGACTACTTTATGGGGACCAAATGTCCCCACAAGGATAGTAATACCAGTAAAATTTGTTGTTTTTCATCCTTACCAGGAAAACAATTTATTTACCATACAGAATGAAGTGTTTTTAAAATCTATGCCTGTAGTTTTGTGTGAAGGGTAGGGTTAGTTTAAGGGGATAGAAAATGTAGTCTGCACAGTATAAATACAATTATACCTATGAAGTAAATCCCATAATAATAGGAATACCAGTTTGTGTGTGTGTGTGTGTGTGTTGGGACCAAAACATATTTGAACCGCCTTCTGTCAATCGCTTCAAGCTCTTTATTGGCGGATTCTCACGTCAATCATTGCTTCTGCATTGTGATTTGTCAGTACGTGTGCTTGCGCTGTAGAGCCAGTGTAGACCCTGAAGTGGCTGTTTCAGCGACACACTGCGATAAAGGAGAGATATATAGGTAAGATTCACCCGGGTTACCTGATTATAAATGTTTTAATAATCATAAATCATATCTTATTTATAATACATACCCTGTTTTTAATTAGTAGTGTCGAGTTCTGGTGCGTTAACCGACTAGCTAACATGCTAGTATGCTAACATAGCAATGTAGCAAACACTAATCGAGAATCTCATACTTATAGTTTAGTTTTACACCGGTTTTTAATTGGAAAATCAGACACACTGTAAATGAACAGTATTGATTTTTTACTTCATTCAGGTAGTTTGTTTCTCAAACATTATCAGACTGAATCTGATATAGCCATGTAGCAGATTATGTTTAACAGATTAGCTAATACTCGTTGACGAGATAAATCTATGTTTTACGAAATATAATTTACGATTGTATGTTTTACATTTTAAGGTATTATATGTTAAAAAATATGTTTTGTAAGACTTAAGACATTAGTCTAGATTTCATGTCCAGAGGGGACGAGGGCTAATTGGATTTCTTCTAATTTTCTCATGAGGTTATTCTGAACTAGATTTGCATTTCCTGAATAACCAGCACTTGAAAATGGACCGCAAAAGGATAGTGTTAGTGTATGATTTGTGTAATTTTTTGTCTTAAATTATGAGTGAGAGAAGGCAACCCAGTCTTTGTAAACAAACATGACATTAATCTAAGTGCTGTAATGCTAATACACAAACTAATTTATTAAAAAATAAATAAATAAAAAGGCATTTTTTTAAAAACTTAACACACCTAGACATTTTATTAGTGTGACATCATATTGTGTTTTATTGTAAATATAAATAAAAAATATTATACATCAATAATATAGTGTACAATACTTTTACAGCATTTAATACAGTAATGTTAATTTCTACATATGCGAATAGACTTTTACAATTTAAAGTAGAATTAATGTATTACCTAATATTAATGTATAACTATTTGTTTACAACAGTGAACATTAGTATGTTTGTAATTAAACTAGATTAATAAATGCTGTAGATAAACAACGTTGTGTATTATTCATGATACATAATAAATTAACTAATGTTGTATATTTTTATTTTTAATTTCACAAAATAAAATCCTTTGTAATTACACTTTACACATGATTCATGAAAAAACAAAACTTTCAATTACATATAATAAAGTGAAAAAAGCATCCTGATTATAAAACCCAACCTAAAGTTTTAAATTGATAAAACAGATGTAAATAAAATAAAAAAGCATGAACTAATGTTAACCATTTGAACCTTGCGAAGTGTTACCTTTTATTACCTTTTATTTCGAGTCTTGTGTAGTGTGTTTTATCTAATAGAAAGTTGTCTTAACCAAAAGCTGCTAAACTGCATCCCAGCGTGATGATTGTACATTTTCTGTGTGTCTTTCACATTTATCTCAGCGTGACATCATGACGACGCTTGATGATAAGATCCTTGGTGAGAAGCTGCAGTATTACTACAGCAGCAGTGAGGATGAAGAGAGCGACCATGAGGAAGAGGAGAACGCATCCAAAACCATCCGTGACCAGGAGGCTCTGGATGTGGAACTTGACTACAGTGCAGATGGCAGTTCGGTCAACACTGGTACGATTAATTGTAAAATATATGAACAGAAAATTGTACTTCTGTCTCTGATTAAAAGATGCTGCATACACGTTCATCAACCACACATCTGTGAAACTGTTGACACGTCTGACTGTGTGTGTGTTTCTCCCGCAGGGCCGAAGGGAGTAATCAATGACTGGCGTAAATACAAGCAGCTGGAGAACGAGCAGCGCGTGGAGCAGCAGAAAGAGATGGAGCGACTCATCAAGAAACTCAGCATGACCTGCAAGTCACATATGGAGGAAGAAGCCGACAGACAGAAACAGAAAGAGCTGCAGGATAAGATCGCAGGCAAAGTAAGAAACACTATATACACAAATTAACATAATTAAACGTCACAGATTTTTAGTTGAGGTTTTAGTAAGTAGGTTTTGGGTTTTTTTAAAGGAGACGTTCATTTCCAGAACAAAAATTTACAGATTTACTCACCCCCTTGTCATCCAAGATGTTAATGTCTTTCTTTCTTCAATCGTAAAGAAATTTTGTTTTTGAGGCAAACGTTACAGGATTTTTCTCCATGTAGTGGACTTTTCAATGGTGTACCATACTAAACCATACTAATCCATTATATGGAGAAAAATGCAGAAATGTTTTCTTCAAAAAACATAATTTCTTTACGACTGAAGAAAGAAAGACATGAACATCTCGGATGACAAGGGGGTGAGTACATTAAATGTGAATCTTTGTTTTGGAAGTGGACTTTTCCTTTAAAATAAGAAAATATTTTACTTCAGTTAGTGTTCATTTTATTTCAGGTAAAGAAACTATTTTCAATGGTTGTAGTTAATTATAACTTTTATTTAAATCAAATGCATATTGTCACATTATATAAAAATAAAAAAAAAATAATTAAAATCGTACATAAATCATTCTACGTTTTAATTCTATTTCATTTTGCCCTCCCCATCAACAGAGTTTAATTCTCCCCTTTTTCTTATACTTTTCATCAGATGAACCTGCGTGCACAAGAAGAAGAAGAGGAGGATGATGATGATGAAGCTTTCCTCCAGCAGTACCGCTTGCAGCGCATGGAGGAGATGCGACGACAGCTGTGTGGAGGGCGGCGCTTTGAAAAGGTGATGGACATCTCTTCGGGTGAAGAGTTCCTGCAGGCCATTGACGAGGAGGGCAAGAACACTCTGGTGCTTGTCCACATCTATGAGCCAGAGGTGCCTGCCTGCCAGGCCATGGATGGAAGCCTGCTCTGCCTCGCACTGCAGTACCCAATGGTAACAGTGATGAAGAAATGTTCATTTTAAAGCTTTTAAAGAATAGTTCAGCAAAAAATGAAAATTTGCTGAATATGTACTTGCCCTCGGGCCAGCCAAGATATAGATGAGTTTGTTTCTTCATAAGATGTAGAGAAATGTAGCATTACGTCACTTGCTCACCAATGGATGCTCTGTAGTGAATGGGTGCCGTCAGAATGAGAGTCCAAGCAGCTGATAAAAACATCACAATAATCCACAAACAATCCACACCACTCCAGTCATCAGTTCACATTTTTATGAAGTGAAAAGCTGTGTGTTTGCAAGTAACAAATCCATCATTAATGCGTTTCCACTTTAAATCGTTGCTTCCTGCCATAGTAATGCTTCCTTCAGTGAAAAAGTCTATCTACTGTCGTCCTCTCACATCAAAATCCACCCACATATTTGTTTAGAACTGTTTTGGCTTGTAAACTGTACTTGATCTGTGCACATTTCTCTAATTCAGTCAACTTTTTAACTGGAGAAAGCAGTATTATGGATGGAGAACTTGTATTTGTGTTGGAAAAAATGGTTTAAAGTTAAATGTTTTGATGGATTTGTTTCTTGCAAACACAGAGCTTTTCACTTCACAAGACATTAATTGATAGAATGGAGTGGTGTAGATTGCTTAAGGATTACTGTGATGTTTCTATCAGCTGTTTGGACTCTCATTCTGACGGCATCTATTCACTGCAGAGGATCCATTGGTGAGCAAGTAATGCTAAATTCTTCCAAATCTGTTTCTATGAAGAAACAGACTCATCTACATTTTTCTTTTTTGGCTTGAGTAAATGTGCAGCTTATTCTCATTTCTGAGTGAACTCTTCTTTTAGTTTGTGTTAAGTTGTGATTTCTTACTTGTCGGATTATCTTCGTGACCTGCAGGTGAAGTTCTGTCGGGTCCGGGGCTCTGTGGTCGGCACCAGCGCCCTTTTCCGCAGTTCGGCTTTGCCGGCCCTTCTGCTGTACCGCGGCGGTGAGCTGGTGGGGAATCTGGTGCGTGTATCCGATCAGCTCGGAGATGATTTCTACGCCACAGACGTCGAAGCTCTGCTGCAGGAATACGGGCTTCTTCCAGAGAAATACACACAGCCAAACACACACTCGTCTATCCGCAATGCCGCTGTCACTCACCCTTGCGATTCAGACAGTGACCTGGATATAGACTAAATGCGTAATATCTGTATACATGCGTACATGCACATTAACACATAGATACAGGTGAATATACACTCTTGTGTGCATTCACATAGTGATTCAGACCCAATACAGTGACCAAAAACATAAACAACGGTTGCAGCTCCGAAAAATGTCAGATACACTACTGTAAACATGGAATCTCTGTAACAATGCACCGTTCACAGATCAAGATTACTGGACCAATACAGTAGATATAATTATTAGATGTATTTATGTGTGTGTCATTTCAGACACTTCCCCAATCGGGAGTGTTTCTTTATGCAAACAAAAATGCAAAACCCTTCAGAGAATCCTGCATCAATGTTTCACTATTTATTATAGTTTTAGATTTATATGTTTGTTTATTTGTGTGTTTTTGGACATATTAGCTTGCTTTACCCTTGGTTAGTTTTATACATTTTGTAAACATATCCATCAAGACAAATGCAAAAATAAAAACAAATGATTCTGAATTGAGTTTTTTCACATGTGTGCATTTTCTTTGCATTTTAGAGGAAAATCTCATATTTTCTAATATACTTTCTGACAGTATCTTTATGTATATATGTATTTGTGTGTGTGTGTGTGACCCTGGACCACAAAATTAGAAATAAGGGTCAATTTTATGAACTTGCATCATCTGAAAGCTGGATAAATAAGCTTTCTATTGATGTATGGTTTGTAGGATGGTACAATATTTGGCCGAGATACAACTATTTAAAAATCTGGAATCTAAGGGTGCAAAAAAATCTAAATATTGAGAAGTTTGCCTTTAAATTTGTCCAAATGAAGCACTTAGCAATGCATATTACCAATCAAAATTTTGAAATTCAAAAGTTTTGATGTATTTATGGTAGGAAATTTACAAATTATCTTAATGGAACGTGATCTTTACGTAATATCCTAATGATTTTTGGCATAACAGAAGTTTAGATCATTTCGAACCATACAATGTGATGTTGGCTATTGCTACAAATATACCCGTGCTACTTATGACTGGTTTTGTGGTCCAGTAATACTAGTTAAAAAAATACAAATAAAATGCATAACGTTTATAAATTCACGTACATTTTGAGTAGGAACATTTTCCAGAACTTACAGTCATTTACAGTCATTTATATAACCATTTTATCCCAGGTGTTATGTCTTTATTTGATGATGTAATCTGAAAACATTGTGGACGTTTTGTAAAGCTGGAGGAATTAAAATTTGTTGGCGGTGTTAATTGTTTTGACAGTAAGGAAATGACTCACTTGTATGTCGAATTAATTAGTTTTAAATCTGAGAGAATAAAGCGTGGACCGCTTGCTCACTTTTGTTTATGTGCAAAACATTGACGTATTTAATTACACTCCGAGATCAAGAGGGGGCGCCATTTAGCTGTACCATTTTCTTTATAATAACATTTGTCTTTACAATAACAGCATAATACAGTAACCGTAAAATACAATACTTTTATGAATATTATATTGGAACAAAAATAACAGCTCACACTGAGCAGACTGTGGTGGTTATATAATATTTTATTTTTATTTTTTGTAGTGTATGGGGCGGGGCCAAACGGGAAAGATCCGTTACGTCACATGTACACGTCGCCAAGCAGGACGCGCTCGGCCAAGATGGCGGACAAGTGTCAGCCGCGGTGTCCTGCACTTTTCTGAGAAACTCAACTCCAGCCGCGCTCGTATCGAGTTTTGTTTGTATCTGGGCATCTCGACTGGAAGATAACGGGTAAGAGATTCCGTATGGAGCAACATGTTTGTGGTCAGAAATTTCTGTGTTTCGAAGGATTAACTGTGATTTTTAGAATGCTAACGGCTAGTGGCCCAGTCAGCTGTCACCTGTAATTCCTCGCATCCTTTATTTACATTTCTTATGTTGATTCCTTTGTGTTTCTTCTCGTGACATTTCAAATTTTTACTGTCCAGCTGTGTAGTTAAATTCACAGGCTTCATTTATTAGTTAGGTTGTGGTTTAGCTACTGCTTTTTTGCCTTTTGCCTGCTTGGTTTACACTGCTGTAAGTTTATTTAGTGTGTATGTTTTGTTTTGACAGTTTTCTCCACTAAGCACCATCATCCAAATTAACAGCACGACATTATTTTTTTGTGTATTTTCAATACATTGGTACAAGACCTCTTTTAAGTATACTTGCTGATGTAGTTAAAGAGACAGGAATTAAAGACCAGGATGTGACATCAGTGGGTTAAATCCAGAGAGGGGCGCTATACGTGTCCGCCTTAGAGCCGGATGTAATGCAGTATATTGCAGAGTTCTCTGTGTATGTGCACCTTGCGTATTTTTAATTAAAAATATCTTGTGTAATATCATGCTTTTAGCTATGGATGAAAATGTTATCTGTCATCTCAGTTCAAAATCTCTGCAGAAAAGTAGCCTACTTTCTGGTAACACAATTAGACTCTTATATGGCACCTCAATTGAATTATCAGCCCTTGGGCTCCAGAAATTCCATTAAGTCTTTTCTGTGTGGCAGCTGTATTGTTTACAGTTGGTTCAAATGCAGTGTTTTGTGACCCATAATGGCTGAAAGTGTATGCAGTGACCAAGTCAATGTGGATGTACAGTATCTGTTTGAACATCTACTCATTCTTGATTGTTTCTATTTCCCACATTTAGATCAAGACTAAAACGACACCAGTGGAAGTATGTGTATACTAAATGACCAATGTAATGTTAAACAAATCAAAACTGCCATATACATAAATGTGAGCTACTCAGTGTTTCCACCCTTTGGCTAGATTACAGCTCTGCAAAGAGCTTGCTGAAAAATTGCAGTTGCAAAAGTGCAATTACACTGGCATTAAAAAGTTTGGGGCATTGTAGTTGATCAGAAATGCAATAAAAACAGTCATAATCTGAAATATTATTACAATTTGAAATAATTCTCTTCCATTTGATTATATTTTGAAATGTGATTTATTCAAGTAAATGAATAAATTCAGTCTTCAGTGTCACATGATCCTTCAGAAATCATTCTGACATGCTGATGCTTAGGAAACATTTATTCTTATCATCAGTGTTGTAAACAGTTGTGATGATACCATGAGACAGTATTCAATGAATGGAAGGTTAAAAAACTAGCATTTTTTTAAAAGATAATTATTTTAGAACATTATAAATGTCTTAACTGTCATTTTTGATCAATTTAATGCATCCTTGCTGAATAAGTATTAATCACTAGTATAAATATCTTTAAGTTTGACTCCAAACTTTTATATTACAGTAGTGTATGTTTGTCTAGAAAAATAACTTAACCTGGTGTTGTAGATTAAACTATGCACTTGTAGAGGCCCCCTGCTTTAAAAATGTCTGACAGGTTTCAAAGTTCAGTGTAACTTAATGCACATTTCTAACACTTGGCACTCAGTGTGCCAGATATCAGGTTTCTGATCGTGGTGACTTCGTATGCCAGCGTAGTGGAGTACTGCTGTCTTCAAACCTGCTCATCACAAGGCCTGTGAATCTCAGATGGTGTGATAATGTTTGTGTTCAAAAGGAGAATGTTAGATTTAACTTTAATGAAATCAAAATTGGTGCTACTTACACAATTGATCAGTTTCTTTTTTAAAACAGACTGACATTCTGTATAAAACCACTGCATGTCTTGTTCATAAAAGGGTGAGGCCCTATGTTTGTGGCCACTAGTGATACTTCTGTGTGTACTTTTATAGAGGTGCCACGTTGCCCCTGTGTTGACACTCTCACCATATGATGTTCAAAGCTGAATAGTTATTGTTATTTTAGCTGAGCAGCTGTTAGCAGTATTAACTGAACTTTGATAAC
The DNA here is from genome assembly GCA_019740295.1 of Labeo calbasu. Classification (NCBI taxonomy): domain Eukaryota; kingdom Metazoa; phylum Chordata; class Actinopteri; order Cypriniformes; family Cyprinidae; genus Labeo; species Labeo calbasu. Next base: position 14,992 of record JAHKKF010538486.1, read on the forward strand.
AGGCAAATCCTGTGGTAAAACCATACAATCTCTGCACCAAGATATGACAAATCTGTATTTTTCCTCTATAGGGAGATCTCCAGTAAGTATAAACACTTTGGAGACCTCTGAGTGTAAACGATGCAGCCCCCTCCTCGGACAGCTCCTCCTGGGGCTAGTGGACCTCCACCTCCCTCCGGTGGACCCAATGCCTTCAGGAGAACCAGACCTCACAAGCACGGGGCTGCAGCTGCTATGCCACCGGCTGCCCCACCTACACAGCCAGTGACTGATCCTTTTGCCTTTGGAAGACAAAGTTTTTCACCCATGGCAGGAGCCAGCCAAGCTCAACCCACAAACAGCAACCCACTTCCTATGCAAGGTCCTCCCCTGCCTGGGTTTAACCCAATGGCTCCACCACAAGGGCCACCGCCAGGAGCAGCACAGGCAGCCTCTCCTGGCCCACCACCAAGAATTTTTACGCCACAACCTATTCCCCCAGGGCCCGCACCAAGCTCCAACCTTCCACCTGCGGAACCAGGATATTTTAATTCACAAGAACCGATGCCCTACATAGCACAATTGCCTAACCCTGCTCCTTCCTTCAGTTCTGGTTTATCACATCCACCCTCCACTGCCCCAGCACCTCCAGTTCAATCCCAGCCACCTTTTCAACCCCAGCCCACACCTCCCCTACCTTCTCACTGGGTGCCTGACCACGGAAGCCGCCCACCTTCTGTTCAGAACTACTTTCAGCCAACTAGTGATCTCCTTTCTCAGCCATTTCAAGCTCAAGCCCCACCTCCCCACACAGCCCCACCATTGACACAATCTCAGAATCAAGGTCAGCCAGCTCAACCAAATGTGACTGGGCTTGGTGCATCTCAGCAACAGAATTCCCACTTCCCGGCTCAGAATTACTTCAGTCAGTCAGGTGGACCCTCAGAGCCGTGGTTCAATCAAAACCCACAGGATCCGTCTCAGCGTGCCTGTCCTGTCTCCTACTCTGAAGTTCCCAGTGACTCCGGAACTCTCTCGATGTTCTTTCGGGGCAATGATGTTGAAAATGAAGAAACCCTTTCAGGGGAGGGACGTGTGAATGGGATTCATCACCCTTTCCATTCGACGACTGAGTTCTCTGGTCCATATTTGAATGACACCGGTAACATTCGAGCTGGGGCAGCGCCGTGTGATTCTGTGGAGAATCAGGAATGTGTTCCAAACCAAGAAGTGCTGCCTAGTGAGCCTCCTCCAAGCCATGCCTTTGAGGGGGGGCCTAATTTGGAGACACCTGACACTGGGCCTCGTCTTGCCCGCTCTGCAAGTGTTTCGTCCAGCTACAGTAACGTCAGTCACAGCAGTGGACATGGTCCTCACAGTGGCAGCCACATCCCTCGACGACAGCAAGGTGTAGTGGGAACATTTATCCAACAAGAAAGTCCTCGCCCACCAGATCACCCTCCTTTGCATCCTTCCACCGCTGGATACTTTGAACAGATAGACTCCACCCCGGCTGCAGAGGCAAGTCCTACTTTCCCAACTCCTAGCCCACCTAAACCAGTTGGTGTGTTCCAAGCAAGTGCGAATTCTTCCTTTGAGCCTGTCCGCTCACATGGTGTAGGAGTTCGACCTGCTGAGGTTGATCGTGCACGTATGGTCATGGAAAAGGGTGGACGTGACATGCAGCCTGGCAATCTAGAACAACCCCCGGACAACTTGGAGACAATTTACTTACCGGAACGCCGACCCTCATCTCGAGCTCAGGGAGCACGACGCCCCATTGAGAGTCCCGCTACTACACTCTGGGCTCAAAATGACACTGCCAGTCTAGGTGTTAACATTCTGTTAGCCCCTGCAGCACCCTCTCTGGCAGCAACGTTTGTTCCAGCACATCCATCCGATGTCATCCAGCCACCGGAAGATGGCCCTCTTGATTTGCATCCGGCAAAGCCAGATCCACAACCAACCTCGGAAAACCTGGAAATTCCCCCAGACTCCACGCCTCAGGCAAGTTTGGGATATGCCTCCTTGCTAGTGACCTCGCCTCCCGTAGAGGCCATGAACCAGCCCGTGCTGATTGCGCCACCTTCCAGTTTGGTCTCCTCTCAAAACCTCCCACAACCATCCAATCAGACAAGTCCTCAAGAAACAGCAACACCTGTGCACCCACCCCCTCAGTCTTCTGTGACCAATCAGATGCCTCCGAATTCTCCTCCAACGAATCAGCCACAGCCTCTGTTCTCTCAGACACCAGTAAACTTCAGCACTTCTTCCACGCAAGGTGTCTTGAATCTAGCACGAGAGGCAAAAGACGCTCAGCCCTCTGTTCAAGCACCGCGACCTGTTCTCTCAAGGGCTCAGTCTCTTAGAGGTGATGGCCAATCTCTTCCACCTGTTTCTCAAGCTCAGACCACTTCTGCTGCTGCCCCCAGTCACAGTGAACCTTCAAATTATGAGCTACTAGATTTTTCTATGCATCAACCACAGTCCACAAATCCAGTGACCATTCCAGCTGTCTCTCAGTCTGTCCATCCTGCAGGCTTGGTGAACAACACACCTGGCTTTTACCTGCAGGTCACCAAAGATGCACAGCAAGGTGGGCAGTCTGAGAGTGAGGCTCTGTCCCTTCAGCAGATCTCTAACCCCCCACGACCCTTGAGCAACCAACCTGACAGTAATCCGACTCGCACCTCCCACCCTACCCATCCACCACCGGCTCAACACCAGCCTCCTCCGCAGGCCCCTCCAACTCAACCTAGTGCTCCTCCTGGATCTGCCCCACCTTCCTCTTACCCACCCCAGTCTGGGAACTCGGCCCCCCAGGCGCTTCAAGAACCCCAGAGGCCTCCTTCATCTCTAGGTGGTCAGTCAGGTTATGGTCCTCCTCCTGCAATGCCACCTGGTCCGGGTTACCCGGGGTACTACCCAGGACCCTACCCTGAGTACCAGAATGGAAGACCGCCATACCCACCCCAGTACCCTATGGATCCCAGATCTCAAAGCTACTATCAGGTGCAGTGATATAATGATCTAGTGTGTTTCTACCTAAGAAAGCTTCTAAATGTTAGATATAAAACTTGATGTTCATATTTCTCGGTACGTTTCAATTTTGTAGGATGATCCCTACCGTAGAGGAGATCCTCGATATGGCTGGTATGACGGTCAAAATCCTGGCTACCGGGAGCCTGAACGTCAACCGGAGCGACCGAGTTCTAGAACCAGCCAATACTCAGACAGGCCCAACTCAAGGTCAGGTCATTCACCCTCTTTCTGACACTTTGAATCGCACTTTTTAACACCTGGTCTCTATTGCTTAGTTGCAATCAGAGTTTCTATCCCTGATTCTGTTCACATTCCACATTTGGGTCCAAGTCTTTTAAGCCTTTTAACTATCAATAACACAATTCCTTTGTTTTTCTAATTTTTGATCTTAGACAGGGGTATCAAGAAGACATTTCTAGATCCAGCCGTAGTGCCTATGACGAATACTATGCAAACTACTACAAGAGACAGTATGATGCCTATGGAGGTAAAGACAGTACTACAAACGCTTTTCCTCTATGCACCCAGGGGCTAAATGTGGCTTCTTGTTTTTGCTTACGAGTGTGTGTTTGTGTGTATTCAGATAGAAGCAGGTGGTATGATCCAAATGCTGCTTATGATCCACGATACAGAGCCTACTATGATCAAGCCTATGGCTGGTACTATGGAGATGCCTACTACAACCAACAATATCAAAACAGGTACACATATAAACCTATGCAATCAATATTTTTGTACATGCTGACACCTCCTAACTGAGTTTTCATGTAATGGTTGCTATGCTAGGGGAAGAGAGGGCTATGATGATCCTTGGCGATACTACCCTGGTTATGACTCCAGCTTTGATGATGACTGTCGCCGGCGCGACCCGTACGCTGACGATTTTGACCGCCGTTCAGTTCACAGTGAACAATCAGCACACAGTGTGCGTTCATCACACAGTCGACGCAGTAGCTTCAGCTCACGGTCACAACAGGTGTGTGTTTGTGTGTGTTTTAGATCTTCTTGTATGTGTATTAGCAATGTGCATAACAGATTTTTTCTTTGTACAGAGTCAAGTGTATAGAAGTCAGCCAGATTTGGTCAGTGCAGCCTACGATACCACTGGGACGACTCTTCCAGCGGATTACACCTACAGCCAGTATCCTAATCCTTCAGATACTGTGGATTACAGTCAGATTCCTTACTCTAATGACAGCACCTGGACTGCCCCAGAGCAGCGTAAGTATTACACACAAAGCCTCGGGGTGGGCGATGTACTGGTAGAAATTTGTCAACCGTTTGGACTACCGTGGTACACAGTCACAAAACGTATCGTTTGCATGTTTTTTTAAGAATTGCGGTTGAAAAACAAGTGAGTTTAAGCCATTGAAATGCAATCAGCAGCGAAAGAAAACTCATTTTTATTCGTATTGGTGTGCTGTCTGACAGACTGAATGCTGACAGAGCAGCGCATACACGTCAATGCAGTGCTTATAGAGTGCGGGAGTATTGAACAGTTATTTTGTCACTTTATATGCCTTGAACAGTTAAATACACATACTTTTTTGTGTAAAAATGCCCATCTTTGCAAGTACTGTATAAACACAGTAGGTCTTAAGTGAAAGCAAAAGTCCTTTTAACAGTATATTGGATCTGGGCAGCTCTTAAAGTGACAGCAGTCTAATATTCCTGCTGTCTGTTATTCATGTTAATCAAACAACAAAAGAGAAAATCTCTCCCTGCTCTTGACTAAATCACTTTTGTTACTTTAATAAGAAGAAATATATATTTAATTTACAGTGTTTTATAGACATTTGATTGCTTTATATAATAAATGTAGCATTTCCTATACATTTTTTCCTGTAGTTTTTTGTTTTATTGCTTGTAATTAGTTTCTTATACTTATACAATCACTGTCTTCAGTGAGTTGTGATTTTATATATTTTTTTAGGCTAATATAATTTTTTGACACTGGTGACAAGAATTATGAAACTTCTATGCTATCAAAAATTGTGATATCATAAAGACCTTACTTAAAGCAAAAATAACTATATTGTGGTATGTGTTGTTAATGAGAAATAAAATTACCCATATGATATAAGATTTTGGCCATATCGCCCACCCATAACAAAGAGCTTATTATTATGGTTCTTGTTAGAATTTAGAATTTTATTTTTATATTTTGTTTTTTTGTTTTGATCTTAATTAATTGTTTCTAATTTTGTTGTGCGCTTTTGTCATTTTTATTAGTTTTTATATATGTGTATACTTTAAATACATATATATCATTTTAATCTATTTAGGTGAGTTTTTGCTTTACTAAATTGTGTAACTAAATGAAAATGAGAAGTGTTAACTAAAATAAAATGTATGTATTTTTTTGTATTTTATTTCAATAAGTAAATGTATATATTTGGCATAAGTGTTTTCCAACTTTCTCTATAGCATTAAAATACTTAAAGCGTCAATTTTACACTAAGGCTCATGCATTAATAAAAGCTTACTGGCTTTTTTGGGGAAGTAAAACGTTCATGAACCATCTTCCTCTGTTTCTTTCTCTAACTTTGTTTTTTTTTTTTTTTCCAGCTCCTCCGAGGCCATTGACCCCTGAGAAGTTTTCTGTTCCTCATCGCTGTGCTCGGTTTGGTCCGGCTGGTCAGCTGATCCTTGTCCAACCCAACCTGCCCTCTGCTGGTCAGCCCACACTTGTGGAAATCCACAGTATGGAGGTAACAGTTGAATCAGAGTGCAAATATCCCGATTGTCTCCTTGACTGTGCAGTTTTGTTTTATTTTTGTGCTAATAAATGGCTCCATGATAATTGCTCAACTACCTTATTTGCATCTGATCTGGCTGTGTTGTTATTCCAGATGATTCTGCAGGATTCTCCAGAGCAGTCAGAAATGCGTTCATTCCCTGGCCCACTCGCCAAGTAAGAATCATCCTTTATTTACTGAATAAAGGCTTACACGTCTATACTCAGACACCGTTAGAGCCACGTACACAGTCAAACAATCCAGTCATCATCTCATGTGTACTGTATGTCCACAGAGAGGAGACTCATAAGGTGGATGTCATAAAGTTTGCTCAGAACAAAGCCCAAGAGTGTTTGCGAAGCGATGACCTCATCGACAAAGACTCCGCCTACCTCATCTGGGAGTTCATTGTGCTACTGTGTCGCCAGAATGGGGTGAGTGTTTGTGCATCCCCCTATTATAACTAAGAGTGTGTATTGTGTTTGGTTGCCTGTCCGATACTAATTTGTTTTTTTAGTATACTGAATAGTTTTTCATCTTTGTTTTAGACGGTAGTGGGCACGGACATCGCTGACCTGTTGCTAAAGGAGCATCGCTCCGTCTGGTTGCCGGGAAAATCACCTAATGAGGCTAATCTCATCGACTTCAACAACGAAGCAATAGAACGTGTTGAGGAGGAAGAGGCGGGGCCAATATCCCTCCTATCAGACACTTTCATGGGCGTGCCGGAGAATGTTGGCAAGGAGACGGAGCGCTTCAGAGAACTTTTACTATTCGGACGCAAGAAGGCAAGACAAAATGCATGACTTTCCTTTGCCCCTTTAGCCATATAGAGACCACTTTTCATGATGCACTAGGTTTTAAGTGGAAAACATGAAGTCCTGGACCACAAAACCAATAATTAAATAAGCTTTCCATTGATGTATTGCTTGTTAGAATAAGACCATATATGGCTGAGATACAACTATTTGAAAATTTGGAACCTGAGGGTGCAAAAATCACCTTTAAAGTTATCCACATGAAGTTCGTAGCAGTGCATATTACTAAACAGAAATTAAGTTTTGATATATTTATTGTTGGAAATTTTCAAAATATCTTCATGGAACATGATCTTTACTTAATATACTCATGATTTTTTGCATTAAAGAAAAATGTATCATTTTGACCCATACAATGTTTTGTTGGCTGTTGCTACAAACGTGCGACTTATGATTGGTTTTGTGGTCCAGGATCTGATATTGTTACTGGTTAAATATTATGGAAGTTTATGGTTATGAGTAATTATGGTTGCACATGTCATTCATTGTTATGTGAAATATAACTATTATTATTTAACAATATGTTTATTTAATTATTATTTATTATTTAATTTAATAGTTATATTTAATCATTTTAATATCATATAATGATACTTTTATGAATTATTAATAATTATTCATTTGAATTTACAGTACAATAGTAATATTGTAATGGTAATATATTTCTTTATTTCTATATTTTGTCTTGAATTATAACACGCATTTGTGGTTAATAATTATAATAATATAATATTAATATAATACTACTCATTTTTAATTTTACTGCACAGTAGTATCAGTGCAATCGTAATTAATTTGTTTCATTTTTATAATTTAAATAATAATAAAATAAATTATTCTTTTAAATAATATTAATAATAATAATAATAATTAATTTTATTATTATTATTATTATTATTATTATTATTATTTTATTATTTGAATAAATACAAATTCTTAATAATAATAATGAATAATAATAATAATAATAATATATTGTATAGTCATACTGTAGTTTATTTGGATGTAGATTATATATTTTACCTCACTGACAAATCCATATATTAAAACGGTAGAAAGACAATTGAGACAATTGACATTTGAGTTTGTGTATGTTTGTTAGGACGCTCTGGAGTCTGCTATGAAGAATGGCCTGTGGGGTCACGCGTTGTTATTGGCCAGTAAGATGGACAACAGAACACACGCTCGAGTCATGACCAGGTAAACCACATTTACTTGATCTATGGCTGCATGCTTTTCAAAGCATCAAACAATGCTTAAATTGTTTATATTTGTTGTTTTCAGATTTGCCAACAGCCTGCCTATTAACGACCCTCTTCAGACGGTGTACCAGCTCATGTCAGGACGAATGCCAGCTGCTGCTACTGTACGTTTGTGTTTGTTTATGTTAATTTAGTATTTTACGCAATGCTTGTCTTCACATACATCTTTTGTTTTGTCCAAAAGTGTTGCGGAGATGAGAAATGGGGAGATTGGCGCCCTCATCTGGCCATGGTGCTGTCCAACCTCACACATGCTCTGGATCTTGACACCCGCACCATTTCCACCATGGGAGACACTTTAGGTATATAAGCGTACATGCAAAGCATACACATGCTATACATGCAGCACTAGATCTGTAGTCAGATTCTGTGTTTTACAGCATCTAAAGGTCTAGTGGACGCAGCCCATTTCTGTTACCTGATGGCTCAGGTGGGTTTTGGTGTTTACACCAAGAAAAGCACCAAGATGGTCCTTATCGGCTCTAATCACAGGTGTGTAATAACACATATATTTGATTAGAGATATGTATGCACACAGCTATACACATTGCATTTGTTTGCATTAAAACCAATTCACTCTGTTTGTCTCCCAGTTTGCCGTTTTTGAAGTTCTGCTCATCAGAGGCAATTCAGAGGACAGAATCATATGAATATGCTCAGTCTCTTGGCTCTCAGCCTCTCTCTCTACCAAATTTCCAGGTGAGACAAACATGTACACATGCAGTTACTCTAATATTACAAATATATGTACAATCCACACTAATCTATGAAGGTCATGATTTTTACCTTTTGACCTGTGCAGGTGTTCAAGTTCATCTATGCGTGTCGATTGGCGGAGACGGGACTCTGCGCTCAGGCCTTCCATTACTGTGAGGTCATCTCACGCACCCTGTTGAGCCTACCTGAGTATTACTCGCCTGTGTTCATCAGTCAGCTCATACAGGTACACAAACCAACATGCATCAGACCATTCTGCCTGTCTCTTAGGTTACATTTCTGTCTAATCTTCCTTCTCTTGTTTGATTGCAGATGTCTCTGAGGTTGAGGTTTTTTGACCCTCAGCTGAAGGAGAGACCAGAGCAAGAGTTGTTTATAGAACCTGATTGGTTGCTGCATCTTAGACAACTTGATGGCCAGATCAAGGTGTGTTTCTGTTTTCTTTTGTCCATAAGTCCTTTCTGCTAGCTGCGATTGTTATTTACATGCATTGCTCTATTCCTGTGTAGTAAATTAATGATTAATGATTTTGAACTTATGATACGGCTTAGTGCGATTGTTATGACTTTGTAATGAGAAGCATTTATAAATGCTTGCCAACAATAAGCCTTGTGGTTTTTCACCAAAATAAAAACGTGATGGTTTAATATTTGAAAATGATTGTAGTTTTAAAGTTGTACTGTAAAATAAAATAATTATTATTAAATATGCTTTTATTATGTAATGGTAAAATAGTATTATTAAAGTAGTAATATTTCTTATTTTTTATTTAATCATCATGATCACTCTAAACATTCTCATAATTATATTAATGTAAAATTGCAACGTTTTGGCCTAATTGTGCAGTTATGCGAAAAAGGACTACAAGCTTGGAGCACTTAAAAAAATCTTTCAAATATTCAAATTAAAATATTTCAAAATATTCATATTAATAAATATATTTTAAATTACAGTCAGTTTTTATCAGAAAAATTGCAGTTGTTTTTTCCACATATCAACAACAGGTTTATAATATTTATTTTTTGTTTGATATTTTACTTAGTATTAATAATCATCATCATCATTATCTTAATAATTATTATTATTGAAAACAAACATTTTAAATTTGTAGTTTTTTTTATCAGAAAAATCACAATTACATTTTTTCCCCAAATCAGGTTTCTAATATTTTTTTATTATTATTTTTTTTTTATTTATTATTTTATTATTTTTTATTTATTTTAACATTTTATGTAAATAATAATTAGAATAATGATTAATAATAATAATAATAATTATTATTATTATTATTATTATTATTATTATATAGTTAATATTAATAATTGCAACATTTTTGCACCACAAACCTAAACCTGAAAAAAAAAAGATTAAATTGCAAACGCATTATTTATTACAAAAAAAAAAACACATAAATGACATTTTTTCCCCAAATCAGGTTTCTAATATTTTTTTAATTATTTTTATTTTATTTATTATTATTTTATTATTTTTTAATTTATTTTAATATTTTATGTAAATAATAATTAGAATAATGATTATCATCAGAATCTTAATAAATATTATTATTATTATTATTATTATTATTATTATTATTATTATTTTATAATTAATATTAATAATTGCAACATTTTTGCACCACAAACCTAAGCCTGAAAAACGCAATATTTGTTTTAAAAAAACAAACAAAAAAAACATAAAATTGCCTTTTTTACTTTAAATCATGCAGCCATACCAGAGTTACTTGTTTAGTGAAGCAATGTGCATATATTTGTGTACATTCACATACTTCTTGTTGTCCCATTCAGGATGGTGCGATCACCTTACGTGCGGATCGTAGCACCCCGCAGCTTTATCCCTGCAGTACGCCCAGTTCAGAAGACCAGTGCAGTCCACCTGACCCCTTGACTCTGAACCCTGATCCCCACAATCCTCTCATGACCTCCCTTTTGCCCCCAGCTGGTGTTCAACTCATGCCACCAGGTACGACTCAGTTCAGATTTTAGATATAGAATTTTTTTTCAGTATAGATTATAGATTTTTTTTTTTTTCCTATTGTTTTATAAAACTTGTATGTTTGTGAGGTCTGATTTTATATAAATTTCCCTGTGAAGGGACTAAACTTAAATCTGAATTTAAGAAGAATCTATTTTGATTCTTTAATTATTCACCACCTACTTTTATTTTCCTTTAGCTCCTCCCACTATTCTTCAGGATGGGGCAGTGCCTCTGCAGCAGGTCCCGCCTCCAGGAGAAAGCGTTCCATTCTACCCAGTGGCCCAGGGGCCACCACAGCCAAACTTTGCAACACCGTTCCAACCTGAAATGCATGAGCAATATATGCCCATGCCACCCCAAATACCCCAACAAATGCCCCCACAAATACCCCAACAAATGCCCCCACAGATGCACCAACAAATTCCGACATACAGCCCTACAGAAATGCCTCCACAGATGCCTCCAGGAATGCCACTTCAGATGCCCCCACCAATGTCTGGGGCCGAACATGGCTCCACTCCTTCCTCTCCTCAGCAGTTCCCCCAGTCGTCTCCTACATTCACTGCCCCCCCTCCGCAAGGGAAGGACTTCTATGATGAAATGGCACGCATGGTGAGTTACAATAAGCTAGAACCTCAGAATTTCATATTGCATTGTATTTTATTCACCAGAAGAAATAAAAGTGAACTTGTGATAAGGCTTAGTGCGACTATCAAATCATAATGACTTCATCATAATGTAATGAGAAGCGTTTATAAAAAATAAGAAATAAAATCTTGATGGTTTAACATTTGAAAATGAATAAAATAAGACATTAATATTAGTATTGTTATTTTAAAGTTGTACTGTAAAATAAAATTAATATTAAATGCTTTCTTATTTTACGATGAAGTAGTAGTATTACAGTAGTACTATTTATTGTTTTTTATTTAATCGTCATTATTTATTTATTTTTTTTCTCGTTATATAGATGTATAATTGAAACATTTTGGCCAAATTGTGCAGTCATGCAAAAAAGTACAGCAAGCTTGTATCACTTGGAGCACAAAAAAAATCATATTTCAAATTACAGTCACAATCTTTATCAGAAAATTTGCTATTAAATTTTTTTCACAAATCAAAAACAGGTTTATAATATTTCTTTTGTTTAATATTTATTTAATAATAATTATTATCATGATCATCATCATCTCATTAAGTATTATTATTTTATAATTACATATACTATACATATACATATACTTTTGGTCCTGTAAACAACACAAAAATTAAAAGATCACATCTTAATTTTTTTTCTCAGAAAAATTGCAATTGCATTTCCCCCCAAATCAGATTATTTCTTATTTTATTAAATATTTTATTAAATAATAATAATAATAATAATAATAATAATAATAATCATCATCATCATCATAATCATAATAAATGTTATTATTATTTTGTAATTATATATATTCTAAAAAATGTTTTAAACTGATTTGTCTTGTTTTTTTTTTTTAGGGCCCAGGCAGAAGATCAAGAACCACTTCACAGTCATCAGTGCAACTGGTATAGTCTATACATATACATACATACACACAGTATAGTAGGTTTTTTTTTTTTTTTGTAAAGTAAAACTTTACAATAATCAAGGGTGCATCAAATTTATCAAAAATTACAGTAAAAACCTTTGCAATGTTGCAAAAGATTTCTAATGCTTTTCTTTTGAACCTTCCACAAAAATATTGATAAAAAATTATTAAGAAATGTTTTAAGCAACTCAGCATATTAGAATCATTTATGAAGGATCATGTCACACTGAAGACTAAAGTAATGAAAATGCAGCTTTGCATCACAGGAATAAATGACATAATAACCTATATTCACATAGAAGATGGTTATTTTAATTATAATAATATTTCACAATATTCCTGTTTTTACTTTATATTTGAGACTTTCAACAACATTCAACATTAGTGTACTTATTATTGAAACAAATATTGTCCTCATTTGCAGGCATCAGGTCGTCGATCTCGCACAACGTCAGAATCGTCCAATCATTCTGGACGGGAACGCAGCAGTTCTCTAGTCAATCAGAGCTCTCCACCTCCTCCTCCTATCCCAGAGGCTACACCACACAATGAACCCAAGAAGACCAAGAAAGACTCTCCCAAAAAAGTACGTACTTGCATATAAACACATTCAGAGACCCGCTGGTTATGCACTAGAAAATCTTTCATGATTAAACTGAATACTGCATTTCGTTCTTCAGCAGGGAGCGAGTGGTGGCTGGCTGACCTGGCTGTATCCGAAGCGGAAGAACGAAGCACATCTGCCAGACGACAAGAACAAATCTGTAGGCACCTACTTTCTCTATAATGATCATCTTGTCTTGCTTCATAGCATCGATTAAGAGAATACTTTTATTTTTCAGATTGTCTGGGATGAAAAGAAGCAGAAATGGGTGAACCTGGATGAGCCAGAGGAAGAGGTACAGCACAAGAAATCATGCATTTTAAATGCTGTTTTGTGTTGTGCATGTATCATTGTGAATGATTGTGTTTGTTTGTGTTTCAGAGCAAACCCCCTCCTCCTCCACCTACCGGCTTCCCCAAAGCGCCAATGGCTGGGATGGGGCCTCCAGGAATGAGTGGTCCACCAGGAGGGCCACCTGTGAATATGTTCTCCAGGAGAGCAGGTCTGTCACGTTTTTTCTTCCTAATTACTTATTAGTGAGAAATCTGTGCATTTAATCATCTTTTAGTTAGATTATAAATGTATAGTAGTGCTCTTGGCTGTTTAGTAAGTGAGTTTGCATGTATGTTTCAGGTACTAAGAGCCGTTATGTGGACGTGTTGAATCCTGGTCGTGGAGTGTCTAAACCGGCCGCCGCTGTACCGCCTCCTGCTGATCTGTTTGCTCCTCTCGCACCCATGGCAATGCCAGCCAACCTCTTTACACCTGCTGCAGGTGCATATGTGTATCTGAACATCAGTGTGTTAATGCATATGAGTGTATGGCTGTGTGAATTCTAACACTTCTATTTTTAGCCCTAGATGAGCAGCAGCAGCCGATGGAGGGAAGTGTTCCAGACGCCAGTGGAGAAAACACAGAGCAAACTAGTGCCACAGTGCCACAGGTACACACATCTGCCATATAAACACACAGTGTCCAGAATTTACTTTAGAATTTCCCTATCGCAGTTTGGGTCTCTCAGTGAAACATCACCTTGGGTTTTTTTTTTTTTTTTTGGGTCATGGTTACTTAACTCTAACAGTGGAAAGATTTTTGGTACTTCCCAGCTAAATGTCTCATGGTAAACATTGTTAGAGGTTGGGATTTTGTATCTCTTTAATTTCATTCGTTCATTCACACATTTGTAAATTTCATTTAATTGTTTATATATTTATATTTCACGTTTATATTTTCATTTCACTTTAACTCACCAAAAACATTTTATTGTATTTATTTATTTTTATAGTTGTTGTTTTTTTTTTAATCACCAGAGAGAGTTTTTTTTTCTCTTGACAGTTTAGATTTAATGTTTATGTTTGTTGTCATTTTAATTTTATTTTTTATTTGCAGCAACTTTTACTTAGTTAGTTAGTTAGTTAGTTATCTAGTTGGTGAGTTAGTTATTGGCCAGAGGCAATTTGTATTTCTTGCATTTTGCTCCTGACATTTTTTTTGTTGTTGTTGTTGTTGTTGTTTTATTTTTATTTTTTTATTTTATTGCATTGCATTACATTTTATTGTATTGCATTTTATTGTATTCACCAAATGTGTTTCCTTTTTTGCATTTGTCTATTCAATTTTATTGCACTGCATTTTATTTTATTTTATTATTTATTTTATTCTGTTTTTGCATTTGGCTATTTTATTTTATTGCACTGCACTGCATTTTATTTTATCCTTATTATTCTATTTATTTTATTCTTTTTTGCATCTGGTTATTTTATTTTATTGCATTGCATTGCATTTTGGCATTTTATTGTTTGTTTGTTTGTTGTTTTTCCTCATTAATATTGGCCAGAGGCAATTTAGCAGTTTAGTTTCTTGCATTTTGCTCCTGACAAATTTTTATTTTATTTTATTTTATTTTAATAACCAGAGGCAGTTCTCTCTCTCTCTTTTTTTTTTTTTTTTTGCTTTTGGCTATTTTATTTTATTTTTATTTATTTTTTTGCATTTTATTGCATTTTTACTCTTTTTTTTTTAAATAATTTATATTGTATTATTTACTGATCAGAACCAGTTTGTTTTTCTTTCTTTAGCATTTGGTAATCATTTTTTTTTTCTAATTAATATTGGCCAGAGCTAATTTAGTTGAATTTTTGCTTCTGACATTTTATTTTATTTTATTTTATTTTATTTTAGCAAGTTTGTTTTACTTTCTCTAGGATTAGATTTTTAACAGTTTATTAATTGAGTCATTCATTTATTTATTGAATCTTAATTCTTTGCAGACATGCTTTCAATACATATCCACTATAACAAGTGTGTTTTCCATCTAGATGTTTAATCCGAACACTTTGCCACCCGGCCCAGAGGGAACCCAGTCTGGAGAGGTCAGATCATACTTTACCACTTCTCCTTTAGAGCCACTTCATCCTGTCACGCCCAGCTCCTTCACCCATGAATGCAGACTAACACAATTATAACAACACATATGCTCACATGTAGACTTGCTACCTCTGAAACACACACACATTTTAACTTGCATCTCTAACTGTATACTATGATTATGAGCTTTGACTATGACGACACAAAGAGCATGAGTGTGTGCGAGCGTGTTTGAGAGCGAGAGCGCATGTTAAGGTGCTATTGAGGCGTTGCCATGGCAACCACCGACTGTGATGTAACCATATTGTAATTAATGATTGACAAGAAGATATGTGATTTAAGATGGCGCTGCATGGGATTAATTTGGGTTTGTGGTGTTTTTGTTTGTTTGTTTCGTTTATTCCTGCTGTTCTAGCTGTCACGTTCTAGCTCAATGAGTTCACTATCTCGAGAAGTGAGTCAGCATTTAAATCAGGTACTTTCAGCTGGTTCTTATCTGAAACACACACAAACATGCACACATTTTCTAGACACTGTGGTAATAAAACAAGTGCTCTCACACATGCTGTCTGCACGCTTCTAACATCATACACTTGTAGCCACACCTCCAGCACGACACCCTGACTGAATAACTGGCCAATAGGAAGGGCTCTTGGATTTCAGAGGCGTGCTGAAGATCAAGGCTCCACCCCCTTTGGTGCACACACACATTAACCAATCACGTGCTGCATGCTAATCATGAGTTTCAGTGGGCATGGCTGTTTGTATTCATGGAGATGGGTGGTGATGTTGCTGTCCTGTTCCCATGGTAACCGTAAATGTGTTCTCATAGGTTCCTGCTCAGCCGCCAGTTCAAGGAGCTCCACCCACAGGAGGCGTGACATTTTATAACCCCTCCCAATTTGCACAGGTAAGAATCTTAAGGCACATTTAAGGCAAGACTGACCACTGCCAAATTCAATAATTGTTATTGTTAACTAAACTAAAAAAAAAAAATGTGTTTATTTAAATAAAGCTAAAATAAAATAAAATAGAAATGTTAGATTAAAAATTAGAAATTTTGTTTTTGCAGCTGGAAAAAAGTTAAATTAAAATTAAAACTGAAATAAAATTAAATGGAATCTAAATATAAATATTTTGGGGGAAAATAGACTAAAACCTAAACAAAAAATAAATATATTAATTGAAAAAAATATATATTATTATATTAAAGAAGAAAAAATGACAAAGCACTTATTTATTAAACATACTACTAAACTTAAATTAAGTAAAAATTACAGTTTTAAAATGTAAAATATATTTTTGGGAATACAGTAGTTTTAAAAGTGTGTTTTTTCTAATTTTTAATAAAAGTTTATTAAATCTGCATGCATGAAATTTTGGGGACAAAATGGATTTTAAAACAGATTAAAAGTTTGGGGTTGGTAACTCTTTTAATTAAAAATGACAAAAAAAATATTAAAAATTAAAAAATTTATTAAATCAAACTATTTAATTAAAATTTAATTAAAATTTGAAAATTAAAATTTAATTACTTTTTTTTCTTTTGCTAAAATGCAAATATAGAACAATAATATAAAACTGCAAATATAAATATAAAAGCTAATTCAAAATATTAATACTAAAATAACACTGTGCCAAATTAATTAAAAACATTAAAAACATGTTTTACACTATAAGAACATGAAAAATAATGATATTTGTTCATATGTACCAGTAAAACAAAACGTAATGAATAATGGCAATTTTTACCAGTAAATGAGGTATAAATAAATAAATAAAAAAGTTATGAATAAATGTGCAAATGAGGCACTAAATTGCGTGCATTTCCAGAAATGCATATGGACCTTGGATAATTAAAAAGGGTTTTTATTTATTTATTTATTTATTTATTTGTAATAAAAATTTAATTTTTATTTTATAATTTCACTTCATTTTTATTTTACTTTATAATTTAAATTGTATTAAATTTGTATTCAGTTATTAAACTTATTGAATTATATGAATAAATCTCTGGTACTAAAAGTGCGACAGAAGTGGAAAAAACTACAACTCAAGGCCTTTAAAGATGTGTAATCTTTAAATAGATAATAAAATGTAATAAAATAAACACTATAAAGTGTATTTTAGATGTTCTCTTTCCACTAGTCTTACAAAAGACAAGTTATGGAAGCCAAACTGAGCAGTGCAAGAAAAAAAAGTTAGAAAATGACATCTAAATGTTATTCTCTGTCTTTTTTTTTTTAGTCTGTTCCCACAAGCCGTGCTCGACCTGGTCGTCTGGGACAGAGAGGATACCCCACACTGAAATAACAGTATCGCTGTAGTTCGAGATCAAACTGTGGTTCTAGACCAGATCAGACTGAAGTTTGTTTCCTGCCTGGACTCCTGGAAGCGCTGGCATGCGGCTCTCAGCCTCCCACTAACGTCGTCCCTATCTGTGCTGAATTTGGAGTGAATGGATCAGACTTGTTTCTCCTTGACTCATCATCCCCATTACAGTCTAACTCTACCGTCTTGTTCTGCGTTTGTACGGACCGGGCGGCGCTTCCTCAACGTGAGCGGTGTGAATATAAGTGCAATATGTCGATTTTTAGCCCTGTGTAGTTTGATTTCCTTTAGCGTAGTCTGCTCATTTCAGCAGGGTGAATGCGAGTGTGTGAGAGCGTGTGCGTTTGCGTGTGTGGGGAGGAAATGTGGGCGTGTCTTGCTGATGAAAGGCAGCCAATGCATGAGTTAGAGGGCGGTCTGGCCTGTTGTCATGGGAACAGTGCAGCGTACCAGAATGTTTTAGATATTTATTAAGCTTCCTGTCGAAATGAAACCGGACAGGATCCGTACATCATAGTGAGTTTGTGTATGCCTAAGTCACGGCGTGCTGAACAAACCCATCTCTTTTACCGTCTCCTGATCGAAACCTTAATTTTGCCAGTAGCGAAGAATCATACATTTATATGATTTACCAAAATCCTGTGATCATTGTGTGTGTTTTGCTCATAAAATATCATTTATTATTTTCCTGGCTTCATCTCGCTCTCTGATCGGTCGTCTTCATGTTTCTTAATCACACGCCGTTTTCCTTTGCTCGTTACGGGGTTCTTGTTCCCATGGTAACAGCGGGGTTTTGTAATTCCAAAGGTCAGCTCTGTTTGAAGGAAGCTCGGACTTTTCCAATGTGTTTAGAAATTGACTGTACAATTCTTGATAAAGTGATAATAAAGATATTTTTGAGCTCTTTAATACTTGTTTATTTTTGTTTTGTTTTTTAAAGTGGTCATCAGATGCTAAGTTCACTTTTACATGTTGTTTGAACATTAATGTGTGTTGGCAGTGTATGTACACGTTTACCCTATAATGATAAAAATCTATGCAGTAGATCACACCGACAGAGGTCGCTCCCACGATAGTTGATTGACATGAGCCTTTTACCTCAAACCCACCCTAAATCAGCTGTCTCAGGCCGACCTCCATTGTTTCGATGCCAGAGCAGGGATGTAAGTTAGACAAGAATATCTCCGATTGAGCGATTGAGGTGTTGTGTTGCCGAATGTAATAATGAACATAGTGGTCGTCATTTACTCCCGACATCTGAGCCGCTGAAGATGCAGTGAATTAAGTTTGTTTGTAAAGGGAATGCACCTCCAGATCTACATAAACGCGTCTATGTTCACGCAAATCACTCGTGATCCAGCTTCACCTACGGCAGAAGTGAGTATAAGGGTTTTTTTTTTATGAATCTCTGCTAGTTAGCAAGTTTAGCAGCTAAACGCTGCTAAAGTAAACAATCTCTAAGAGCACAGCAAGAGAGGGGCGGGGCGAGGAGAGCTCATTTGCATTTAAAGGAACAGTCCATCAGAGTGGGATGGATTTTTGCAGAGCTCATTTTGACCAGGTAAAAAGGGTGTTGTTTTACACTACCATTACGAATTTTTAACCAAAGTATATTATAGACTTCTCATTAAGACCCTAAAGAATCATATCAACTTGTGGAAAATGGCCATATGATGACCCCTTTAACAAAAGTACAAATATTCTGACTTTAATTTAATACTTTAATTTTTTCAAAAAAATCTGATTTTAAAACAATTCAAAAGTTAATTTTTTTATTTTTATGCTCACAAAATCTGCATTTATTTGTTTAAAAATACAGTAAAAGCAGTAATATTGTGAAATGTTATTACAATTTAAAATAGCTGTTTTCTATTTTAATAAATAGTAAAATGTAATTTATTTCTGTGATGCAAAGCTGAATTTTTAGCATCATTACTCAAGTCTTCAGTGTCACATGATCCTTAAGAAATCATTCTAAAATGCTGATTTTCTGCTTAAGGAACTTTCTGATTATCATCAATGTGTAAAACAGTTGTGCTCATTCACATTTTGTGAAATCTGGTAATGTTTGGCAGGAAAAAATATAAATGAATGAAAAAGGTGTATTTATTTGATCAATTTAATGCATGCTTGCTGAATATATAAACAATTTTAATTGAAAATGCAATTAAAATTGTGTTCTTAAAGCCATTTAATCATTTCTTTAATATCTCCATGTCTGCAATACTTTATTTTTTAAACAAGTCTATTCTGTTCACCAAGCCTGCATTTATTTGATCCAAAGTACAGCAAAAACACTACAATTTTGAAATATTTTACTATTTAAAATAACTTTTCTATTTGGATATATTTAAAAATGTAATTTATTCCTGTGATTTCAAAGCTGATTTTTTTAGCATAATTTCTCCAGTCTCATGATCCTTCAGAAATCATTCTAATATTCTAATTTGCTGCTCAAAAAACATTCATTTTTATTATTGTTAACAACAGCTGAGTGGAATTTTTTCAGGTTTCTTTGAATAGAAAGTTCAGAAGAATTTATCTGAAATAGAAATCTTTTGTAACATTAGAAATGTCTTTATCATCACTTTTGATCAATTAAAAGCATCCTTGCTCATTAAAAGTGTTAATACTGTTTTTGCAGTACTTTGGATCTAATAAGTCCAGGCTTGGTGAGCAGAAGAGACTTTCTAAAAAAAATATAAAAAATATTGACTGGTAGCGTACATGAATCTCAAACAAAACTACAGAGTAAAACTTTTCATTATTTTATTATTTACAGACAAATATATTATTATTTCAAACCAAAACTAAATATGTAAAATTGAATGATAGCTAATTATGGCACAAATCTTTAAAAGACTATAAACGTGCTCGTAAAAATGTGCAGACGCCCCTGGAATGTCAAAACTATTACCTAGTGTTTAATACACATGCTCTACTCGCTTTTAGCTGGGGTGCACATGCAGGTGAAGCAGGTTTGAATCCAGCATGTGACATTCTGACACAATTCCCCCTTTTACCTCTCCACTATTCACATCAATAAAAAGTGGCAAGTCCATGTAAACATCGTCTTGTATACAAGTAAAATATACAGCAATTCAGGCCTAAAAGTCCCAAGTACAAAGTTCCTCGCAGTCACATGGTGTGTAGAGATTCTCATGCTGACATTTCTGTGTGTGTTGGGTTTAGAGCGCCCTCCTGTGGATAGAGAGAAAAACATTTATAATATTCAAAGTGTAATCGCTTACTGCTCTTTTGAGCTGAAAGTGAGGAATATTAGCTTAAAAAGAATGCACAAATGCATACTTCTCAAGCAAGTACTTAAATTACAATGACGCCTTGAATGTGTGTATATTTGGTTAAAGTACCAGTGCACTTTTTGCTCTTTGAACTGCGACTTCCAGCATGCTCCGGTCGGACAGAATCTGTTTCAGCATTCCAGAGTCCATTTCCAACAGCATCCCTACATACACAAACATTTATCACATATTCATCATATCACACAGTGTGTACAAAAAGAAGTGTCTCAAGAAGCCTGTATTCAAGTAACTCACCAGTGATGTCAGCGCAGTGGGTGGGGTCTAATTGATGCACGATATTAAAAAGCGTCTCGCCTATGGATTCCACTTCCTCTCTGTCAGACCCGTCACTGACATCTGTGGCTTCGTCACACTGCCTGAGCCCCAGAAAAACAGTATTTTGTTCAATTCAACATTGTGATTAATTCAAATTGTGAAACTCGCTCAGTAGCGCTGTTACAAAATCCAAAGGCACCTACTCCTGCAAGGTTTTCAAGGCGATCTTCACTTGTTCCTCGAGGAGCGAAGAATCCGACATTAGCTGAAGCACTGCCTCCTTCTTCTGTTCCAATAACATGCCTGTATAGTTATTAAAGTTACATTATTATTCCAACAGACCATGCATTCCCTCATTTGGTGTTTTTATATTGTGTACCTGTTATTTTCTGTGTGTGTCCAGTGTTGTAGAGGTCAATAAGGTCATACAGTTGTTCACCCAGAGAGTCGGAGGATACAGATGCCGCATCATCAGTGTGAGACACGGCTTCACTGGGAAGACAATACAACAGAGGTTATGCACTCAAGAACTGGCTACTATTTATTTATTTTTCAAAATGATGTGGGAAATGTATGTAATATTTATTTAGAAACATTTTAAGTAGTTTTCCTGCAGTTTTGTTTAAAAAACAAAAGTGTTACCTGTCGTCTGATGATGTGAGAGCGGTCAGTGCTCTTTCCAGTGCTTTATTCAGCAGAGATTCATCATACAACATCTGAGACACAACAGAAGCAGGCAACTCCAAAAGCATACCTGCAAACATCACACAGCTAAAATTAAAGTAAAATCATTACAATATTATTTAGTTCCTGTAATCAAAGCTAAATTTTCAGCATCATTACTTCAGTCTTCAATGTCACATGGTCCTTCGGAAATCATTGATAATACTCTTTTATTATTATGTTTATTATTATGTTCTTCTGAACTTTCTATTCATTAGAGAAACCTAAAAAAATTCTACTCGGCTGTTTTCAACAATGATAATAATAATAATAATAACAATACATGTTTTTTGAGCAGCAAATCACAATATTAGAATGATTTCTGAAGGACCATGTGACTGTTGCTAAAATTTCAGCTATGAAATCATAGGAATAAATTAAAATTTTAAATATATTCAAATGGAAAGCAGTACTTTGGATCAAATAAATGCAGGCTTGATGAGCAGAAGCGACTTCTTTAAAAACATTAAAATCTACTGTTCAAAAACTTTTGACTGGTAGTGTAGATAGATAGATAGATAGATTCTGTATCACCTGTAAGTTTAGGTGTCATCTCAGTGTATTTCGGATATATCAGATCATACAGTTTCTCTCCCAGAGTCTCCAGATCTTCATCATTCTCCATCACTGCAGCATTGGGTGATGAAGATTAACTACTTATTTAATCATACGAATAATAATAGTGTCTACCTACACTCCGCTGTCATTTACATTTTCTAACTGTCTTTAACTAGGTTAAATATGAATCATAATAATGTATTATGTACAGCAGACATCAGAGCTGGGTTGTTGTGGCTGGAGAACGCATGAAAATGACGTAGAGCACACAGCACGCGTGACGTGCACCAGCTGCACCACTCAGACGTAATGTCCTTCCGCACTGTATATCAAACATATAGTCCTGCTTAAAACAATATATTTGAAGATATATTTTTGAATTGATTTCCAAAACCGTCCGAAAAGACGTCTGAAGTATATTTTCGCTATTTTCTACACTCTGAAAACGAAGGTAAACGACTAAGTTACTAATCCTCACAGCAGCGTAAGAAAATACTAAAGCGCCACCGGAACTGGACCTCGTTCCTTTCCCTCTCTCTTCCTCTGCTGAAAAGGTAACGTGGTCGTCTTGCGTTGCTTTTCAATGCTCGATTAAACGCTTTATAGCGCACATTTCAGCATTAAACCCGTATATATGTGTGTCGAATATGTTATAAGCTGCTTATGAGCTATATCATTCGGTGTAGTGACAATAAAAAGCAGGATATTCATTATAAACTCTCCCGGTGTTGCTTAGCGAGGCCTTCAGTCAGTGAGTGAGAAACAAGCACCACACCGCTAGACTGGGTGAAAATCAGTCTAGACTGAGAAATAAAGTTTGGATTTTCTCACAGTCAGAGCTTTGCTTATGTTTGTTAGTAGCTTCTTGTGTCTCTTTATGTGGCATTTTACAGCTCTGGTTTATATGACGGTCTTTGAGTTGGAGATTTGACAGGATTACGGACACATTCTAACTTTATGTGTTTATTTGTCTATCTATGTGTATATTATCAATCTAATGAGATTTTGGATTTTTTCATATTTGCAAAACTTAAATTTCAACAAGAATACAACAGAACAAAAACAAGTGGAGGAATCTAGAAAAACTTATTAATCTAATTAGTATATTAAGATGCAGTTTGTTTTAGATATGCATTTGTTGTGACCTGTGTCTGTTATTGAATATGATCCGTATATGTGATATTTGTTGCCTTGTGTCATGTGTTCAGGATCGTCATCATGGCATCTTCTCACCTGCAGTGGATGGTCATCAGGAACACTTCCAGTTTCCTTATCAAGAGAAACAAGCAGACCTACAGCACCGTAAGTCACTACTATTCAACTTCACTGAAGACACTGCTGATGAGACCGGGATTTACCGGCTTTTATTTGGGTTTTGTTGGTATTGTGCATTTCCTAGTGGCTCATTCTTAAATTCTGATTCGAGAGAATGAATGCAGTCTTGCAGATCGAGCAAAGTTCATAAAATAAGACTTCTTTCCAATCAAATGTAGTTATCTTGTTGTATTTGCTTCAGGGTTTGTTTTTATTCTGAAATGTTTCAAGTTGCTTTTCATGAGCTGCTGTAGTTCATGAACATAAGCAGCTGGCAGTTTTGAATATGCGTTAAAAACTATGGTTTACTAGCCTGACACATGATTTTGTTTTCAGTTTAGTGATGAAGTGATGTCATAACATGTTGGAATCTGTGTAATTTACTAACTTGTAAAAATGTTCACCAAAATAACCTTGATAAAAATTAAGTCTGACTTATTCTTTGCTGTGTACAGATATGAGCTTAATTGTTTTTTGTTTTTTTTGTTTGTTTTTTAACACCACTGTCTGTGACACTATCAGAACTTATCAGTTTTTTTTTTTTTTTCAGAATTGCATGATACAAACTCGCAATTTCTGACTTTTTCTTGGAATTGTGAGATATAAACTCGCAATTTCATGTTATAAAGTCAGAATTATGAGTCACAATTGTGAGATGTAAATTTGCAATTCTGGGAAAAAATGTCAGAAGTTTATATTGTGCAATTTTTACTTTATAACTTGCACTTGCGAGTTTGTCTCATAATTCTGAGAAAAAAGTCAGAATTGCGAGATGAAAGTGTTGTAGTTACCTTTTTTCTTATTTGAGTGGCAGAAAAGGGCTTCCATAGAACAGACTAGTAACCAACTAGTTAAAAACATTGCTATAGTTGCTCATTTGACTGAACATTTGCAGTTTTTGTTGCATATCAAATAATCGATCTCAAATATTCCCCCTCTCTTTTCCAGGAGCCAAATAACCTGAAGGCCAGGAATGCTTTCCGCTTCAATGGTCTCATTCACCGCAAGACCGTTGGCATCGAGCCGGCCGCTGATGGCAAAGGTGTGGTCGTCACCCTGAGGAAACGTGCAGGTGAGTGGACAAAATTGTCACAGGTTCAGGGTTTCAGACTTTTACACACCATTGAAGCTCAGTGAATTTGAGGCTGCATGTTATAAGGATGCTATAAGATTATATATTTGTTTTGGAAGCTAAAGGGTGACATAGCAATTTGATTTACTTAATTAGCCTTTAATCTAGACGTCTCTGCTTTTAAACGTCTGCTGATGTTCTTTGAAAATTAAAAGGATGCATGTGTTTCAGGTCAGCACAAACCTGCCAACTCGTACGAGAAGATCACCATCAACAAGAACGCCCGCGCCACACTCTCTAGCGTGAGGAACATCATCCGCAAAAATAAATACAGGAATGACCTGCGCATGGTGAGTTCATCAAATACATTTCACCATTTAGTTATCTGTAGTAGAACGCATTTTGCTCGTGAGAAATGGTTTTAAGCTTTTAGGGGTTTTTTGTTTACAAGTAATGCACAAGAGGTCTAAGTCTCCGGAGTGAAATCATTGCAGTTTCATTAGAAGTTTCATGCACTTTTTCAGTAGTTGACTGCTGCTCTGTCTTTCAGGCTGCTCTGAGACGTGTTAGCGCCATCCTCAGAAGTCAGAAGCCTGTGGTGGTGAAGAAGAAGCGCTCCAGGGCTCCCAAGAGTTCATAAATAGTTGCATATAAAACTTTTGACTTAATAAAGTGCTTTTGGTCAAAGTTTCTCTTTGTCCAGGTCTCATTTGTATCAGTCTACACACACACACACTACTTAGAAAACAAGTTTTGTTATTCAAAAGTTTTTGATCAATTTTGGGTCTTAAATGGCAACATAGTTTTTCTGGTTATGCATTTTATGCATCTTAATGCTAGACTGAAAGCAGATGAATGTTTAATGCATTATCAGGGTTTTTTTTCCCCCATTGTTGTATAGGCAACATTTAATGCCTATACTCAAGTCAAGCTAAAGTGTTAACTCTGTGCCAACTGAAAATGATGCTTTATGGAAAAGTTGCATTGCAGAGTGACTTTTCCTTTTACTGCTTTATATGAAAGTGTGAGAATCTCACATAACCAAATTTAAATGTATAAAAGATGTGCAAGTTTTATTCATTGGGGTCTCAAACTGTCATGTGGTTCTAAACCTGTCTTTAACTTTTGCAATATATTTTTATTTAATTGTAATTTACAGAATTGTCCCTACTTCTGCAGCTCTCAAATCTATGGAAGCCTGTTTCTGCCACTGAATAAAAAATAAAGGTGCGCTATATATATATATATATATATATGTGTGTGTATATATTTACAATTCTGACTTTTTTCTCGCCTCGTGAGTTTATATCATGCAATTTTGACTTTTTGTTCCTCAGCATTGATATAAACTCAGTTGTGAGTTATGAATTTAGAATTATGAGATATAAACTTGCAGTGCTTAGAAATAAAATCGCAATTGCGAGAAAAAAGAAGTGTAATAAACTGTAAAGCTGTGTAAAGTCAAAATTGTGATTTTTATCCCGCAATTCTTACTTTTTTCTTGCAATTGCGAGTTTAGATCATGCAATTCTGAGTTTTTTCGCAGGTATAACTTTATCTCCCAATTCTATTTTCTTCCCAATTGCGACTTTTTATCTCCCAATTCTTACTTTTTTCCTCGCAATTGAGTTTATATAATGCAACGACTTTTTTCTTGTAATTGCGACTTTTCTCCCAATTCTTTTTTTCTTGCAATTATGACTTTTTATCTCCCAATTGTTGTTTTTTTCTCGCAGTTGCAACTTTTTATCTCCCAATTCTTTTTTCTTGCTGTTGAGTGTATCAGGCAATTCTGACTTTTCTCTCACAATTGTAAAAGTTCTTACTTTTTTCTTTACAATTGCGAGTCTGTATCATGCAATTCAGACTTTTTTCTCCCAATTGCAATTTATCTCCCAATTCTTGTTTTTTCTCGCAATTGCGACTTTTTATCTCCCAGTTCTGACTTTTTTTCCTTGCAATTGTGAAATTTTGTCTCCCAGTTTTTACTTTTTTCCTCACAATTGATTTATATCATGCAACTCTGACTTTTTTTCTCGTAATTGCGACTTTCCCTCAATTCTTTTTTTTCTCGCAATTATGACTTTTTATCTCCCAGTTCTTTTTTCTTGCTGTTGAGTTCATCACGCAATTCTGACTTTTCTATCACAATTGCAAAAGTTCTTACTTTTTTCTTTACAACTGCGAGTTTATATCACGCATTTCAGAGTTTTTATCTCCCAATTCTTTTTATCGCAGTTGAGTTTATATCACGCAATTCTGACTTTTTCCCATAATTGTGACTTTTTATCTCCAATTCTTTTTTTTTTCCTTGCAGTTGAGTTTATATCATGCAACTCTGACTTTTTTCTTGTAATTGCGAATTCCCCCAATTCTATTTTTCTCGCAGTTCTGACTTTTTATCTCCCAATTCTTGTTTTTTTCTCACAATTGCAACTTTTTAATCTCCCAATTCTTTTATCTTGCTGTTGAGTTTATCACGCAATTCTGTTGTTTTCACGCAATTGCAAAAGTTCTTACTTTTTCCCTTACAATTGCGAGTCTATATCACGCAATTCAAACTTTTTTATTCCAATTGCAACTTATCTCCCTTTTTTTCTCGCAATTGCAACTTTTTATCTCCCAATTCTTTTTCTCGCAGTTGTTTATGTCACGCTATTCTGACTTTTTTCCCATAATTGTGACTTTTTATCTCCTAATGACCTTTTTTTCATTGCAATTGTGACATTTTATCTCCCAAATCTGACTTTTTTTTCTTGCAATTGCGACTTTTTATCTCCCAGTTCTTACTTTTTACTTTGTAATCACGAGTTTATATCATGCAACTCTGACACTGACACGTTGTTTGAACTACTTTTTCAAATTTTATGGAGAATAAGTAAATATTTTTTTTGTTAAAATCTTTAACCCACAGACCAGGTTATTGCTGGTTTTACCGAGTGTAATATGGTGATAGTGCAGTGCAGCTGTGGAGTTTATCCGGTTGCATCAGTAATAATCTATGACTGCGCTCTGACTCATGAGTTCACTTAATGATTGAATTGATCAGGATAAAGCAGAGAACAGCCTCTCTCTCTCTTCACTGTATTTGACTGGCAGATGAGTGTGTGAGAGCGGTGTCCCTCAGCCTGCAGAAGGTCCACGTTGTATGTTATTGTTAAGATGTCGTTCTGATGTCGTGAGCGGTTCTTCATCCAGGTGTGTGCGTGTGTGTTCAGGATGCATCGGTCGCGGGCTCTGCGCTGTATGTTTGTTTGCGTGCTGCTGAGCCTGTGCTGTCGAGCCTTTGAGCTGCAGGACACCATCCACGCTCTGATCGAGGAGAACATCCACCTCCACGACCAGCTGGAGAACCTGACGAGAGCCCTGCGAGAGCTGCGGCAGCTCCTGTTCCAGCACAGCGACGGTACGGGACCTGCTACAAGACCCTCCAGTGCTGGTCTAGATCACGTTTTTACTATTTAAACGCTCCATTTATCACTCTAACCCTCTTCCTCATGGAAGTTCAGGGTAATGTGAAATTTCGCTTATTAGGAAGTTTTTTGATCTGTTTTACTCCAGATCACATTCATGAACATGGTGAGGAACTTCAGCATCTCTGGGANTACGGGACCTGCTACAAGACCCTCCAGTGCTGGTCTAGATCACGTTTTTACTATTTAAACGCTCCATTTATCACTCTAACCCTCTTCCTCATGGAAGTCCAGGGTAATGTGAAATTTCGCTTATTAGGAAGTTTTTTGATCTGTTTTACTCCAGATCACATTCATGAACATGGTGAGGAACTTCAGCATCTCTGGGAAGAATGGTCACAACACAGTAAGTTTCAACCGTATTTGTGTTTTTAAATACTTTTAATAACCTGCATAGAAATTCCAAAAAAAAAAAAAACCTTTTTTTTTTTTTTTTTTTTTAAAAATGTACTTATGATTTTGACAGTTTTGGCCCTCTTAATGTTCCTCTGGTCTATATCGATTGTGTAATGATGGAAACAGGCCACTGCTCATCAATAATGGCACGTGTACTTCCTGTAACCATATAAGGGCGGGAATCATTGATTGACAGATCCCAGAGGACTGGGGTTTACAAACTGTTATGCTAAAGAGATTCCCTTCCTAAAATATAATTTTAACAGAAATTTATTTTCGTGAGGCTTTACAGGTATACACTTCTGTTAAAAAGTTTGGGGTCAAACTACAAAAATGAATAATCGTACTGACTCCAAACTTTACCACATATTATTTTAAGATTTTAAAATTATTTTTTTTGCTGTTTCAGCTGTAGTAGATGATATTTTTAAAGCAATTGGAATTCATTAAGTTAAGTAATATTTGATGACCTAAAATATTTTGTAATAAAATATCTGTTTTCAGATACAGGTGTGAGGACGTCCTGCATCATCAGCATTTAAAGTCAAAGCTGCAGTAATGCTTTTAGAGTTGACACGACACAACCTAGTTCACTTCATTAATGCGATGCCTGAACATAAAATAATAAAACAGTAGATATTAGTATGCTTTTTAAAATATATATATATAAATTTCTGTATGGTTTTAATTTATTTTGAAATGTGTTGTAGGTATCACGCCTGAGACTCAGCTGCTGTTGGAACACGCTCTCTGTGGACACGACCTCCATGACTCCGCCCCCTACAGTTCAGGACACGCCCCTTTCATCTTTATCGTTTTTCTAGTTCTTGCACACTTTCTTTTATGAAGTGCATACTAGAACTACAGTGTGAGGGAGTTTATTCAACTACATTTTACATCATTCAAATTTAGCAGCTGCTTCATGACGGATCAACACTATTTGTCTATCTTGGTGAAGTTTTTGAATAAAGATAATACAGAGAGTAGTTTATCAGGTGATAGTTTGAAGCCAGTGTGTTTCACCCTAGAACATTTTGCATTCTTGCCAAATAATGTACTTCAAATAATAAAAACAACAAACTTGAAAATATTTTAAGCTTATATTTTTTACAGACTTTTTTCAGTGTACTGTATTTGTAAGCACTTAGCCATGTAAAGCAAGCGAAACTGTCATCAGGTTAAATACTACTAATCTATTTGTATGTAGGACAAGGTCAGAAGAGTTTTTTAATGCAACTAATTTTTAATTCAAATGCTGTACAACAGGTTGGATTGAAGCACTTTTTAAAGTTTTAGTATTTTTAGTTTTTATTAAAGTGTTCATTGTCTTCTTGGTGCCCGATTGTCTCTATATTTATTTGTATTCAACAAGCAATCACTGTAAATCGTCTAAAAACAAAATAAAGGTTTGTATGTAAATAACCTTTGTGGTAGTGTTGTGTATTTTAATAAACAGACAAATTAACACGTGTGGTGTGAAATTATTTTTTTCCCTTTAGTGTGATCTTGGGAATTTAAGGGTTACCATAATGGAAACTAAAGATTTTATGTTCTTTAAATAAATGTTCTAACTGTTATCACTATTTGAGTTATCCTTATTTTGCATCTCTTTCTTACACTATTTTATGTGAATGTGCAAGTTTTCTGAATCATTAGCAACTGAAGCTAGCCTAAATACAATAATAATGCTACAAAAATAATGAAGTGCTGTAAATAGTGAAACTTTTTGCACTACACAGTGTATTTATAATTAGGACAACACGCGAAAATAATTTAAGAAATACCAGCTACCAATAAGCAAGA
>JAHKKF010538487.1:0-13429 GCA_019740295.1 Labeo calbasu
AGTTTGAAATTCACACCTAAAAATGCATGATATTGATTTATTAATGCATAATTATGTAATATAATATAATATAATATAATATAATATAATATAATATATTGTAATTAAATACTCTTTTAGTAAATATTGTTATTAATTTATTAATAACTTATATAAATTATATATTATATTATATTATATTATATTATATTATATTATATTATATTATATTATATTATATTATATTAATGTACTGTAGCTAGTTGTTAATGTACATTAAATCACAAATATATTGCTTGACATTTCTTACTCTTTTGGCGTAGTGGGCCACAAAAAGCATTTGAATACACAACAAATCACACTTAAAAATCTATGAATGTCATTGGATTAGATGCAAAAATATGCTCGAAGGCTTATTTAGTTGAAATTGATGCCAACATAAATTATGGCCGATTCATTAAGACATTTCCTAGTGAAAAACAAATCCCAATGTTTTATCTTTCTCCACACGTCTTGAGAACCTCTTTGTCCATGCACCTCTCTCTCTCGCTCTCTCTCTCTCTCTCTGTCTGCCGACCTCTGGGTCTCTCAGTAAGTGAATGTTTTCCCCAGGCTGAGTGAGAGGATTGGATACAATGTAGAAATCAATGGCAATAAGAGAGGAGTGAAGTACTCCTGACACATACAAGCATGTGAATGCGTTTGTGAGCGCACTGACTCATCCATCTCCATATCACTTTATTAACAGACACCCCACACACAAAGACACACGCGCTCCAGCTTTTTTTTCTCCTTCATCCAGACAGGTTTTTTAGATTAATTAGATATTATCAACCAACACTTCCGAGGAACTGTATAATGAAAGGTCGTTTATTGCGGTAATAACTGTGAACGGCAGCACTTCTACCGTCATTAACCTATATGTTCTTAATTGCCACTCACTAACTTCAATATAACTTAAGCAGTATTTACAGTATCTTAACCATCTGCTCCAACCGACAGGAAAGTACCTACGTTTCATGCCCCAGCAGCCCCTAACACTCCCTCTTGCTCAAACTGTCCAAACCACTCTCTCTTTCTCTCTTCCTCTTTTCTCTCTTTCTTCTCACACATCCATCCTTCAACAGGCTTGGGAACAGACACTCAAATGGCTTGTTATTTATGAATGTTTTGCAATACATGTTTATATTTTGGGCTTAATCAAATGACATTTTTGGATGCCATGAACAATGAACCGCAGCTAGCCAAAACACAGAAGATGGCGAACAATGTGGCACCTGTAAAACACAGATGAATATAGGAAGACTCCTGTAATGTTTCATGTAATTTTCCACACTGTGTTAAATGCTTTGCACAATGAAAACATATTTTTTGCTATTAATAAATCAATATACTTGATTTATTTATTAAAAAATAAATATATATACTTATATATACTTACTATATACTAAATTATACTATATATAATTTATTTTTATTAGATGTCATGTCTTCATATTTTTACAAAATGTTTCTAATATAATATAGTATAGTTATTTTATAATTATTTAAGGAAAAAGTATAAATAATTATAGTTATAGTTATTATATAATATAATATATGTAGTAAAATATTTTAATTAATATAACTGTTTTATTTTTTATTTTAATGTATTTTATTTTTTATTAAATGTCATGTCTTTATATTTATATTTTTATAATATATGTAGTACAATATTTTAAAATAATTTAAACTAATACATATAAATTAAATTAAAATAATATAACTATTTTACTTTTTTATTATGTATTTTAATTCATGTATATTTTATTAAATATTAATGTTTGTAATAATGTAATATAATATAATATAATATATGTAGTAAAATATATTAATTAATATAATTATATTATAATTATTACTGTTTTTAAAATATATAATTATTATAATTTAATTAATTTACTTTTTATTTAATGGCATGTCTACATATTATTACAAAATGTTTTATAGTATAATATATGTAGTAAAATATTTTAGATTTTATTTTATTTTTAAAATATTTCATAAATAATATAATTATTTTATAATTGTTATTTGTATTATAATTAAATATAATTATAATTATAATAAAATTTAATTAATGTTTTTTTTGTATTAAATGACATGTCTATATATTAGTAAAAATGTGTTTAATATAATATAATATAATATAATATAATATAATATAATATAATATAATATAATAATTAATATAACTAGTCATTTTTGTAATATATTCTCATTAGAATTTAATTAATAATTTTTTATTTAATGTCATGTCTATATATTATTACAAAATGTGTTTATAATATAATAAAATGTGTAATAAAATATTTTAAATAATATAATTATTTTATAATTGTTATTTTGTTGTAATTATAATTAATATAATTTAATTAATGTTTTTTTAATTAAATGTTTAATATAATATAATATAATATAACACAGGGTGCACATAAGTGGTCCATAGGTCCAAATGCGCAACCAAAATTGTAGTTTGTCTGGGCTGGTTCTAACACAACTGTCTTGATTGCTAATGCCATTATGAGTTTTTGTTTCGTCCCCTACTTTTAAGCCGGCTCTCAAAACTGTGGCACTTTACAAACAAAGTGCCATCATGAACAGATCTTCTACATCCATTTTCTGTCCATTACAGGAGCAAATGGTGTTAATATCTCTCCTGTCCTCCATCTCATCCCTCGCATAGACTGAGTGACAGGCTTTCGTGTTTTTGACAGCATAAAGACTTTATGCAAAGTAATTGCTGCGTGAAACGTAAAACATAAACGTCCTACGATTACACGCTATACACGCTTGCTGCACTTAACATGGGCGGAAGAGTTCCCAACAATCTAAATGACTTCCATTAGAACCGTAGTACATATTAATATTGCACTTTCTGACTTATTACTCGAGGTTGGAATGAATTTTTCGTATATTTTCTGCGTATAATTTGCAACAACTAAATATCCATGTTTAATTTTGTTCCAAGCTTTTATTCTTCGCAGCATATTAAAAGGAAAAAACCTAAGCAGTCTTCTGAAATTACATAAAAATGATGATGTCTCTTGTTTGTGTCCACAGCTCTGAATGAGCCCACCATAGACTATGGTTTTCAGCGATTACAGAAGGTGATACCGCGACATCCAGGAGACCCTGAACGCCTGCCAAAGGTATGACATTGAATTTCCACTATTTCTAACAAATCAAAAAGAGTTAAAGCATCAACAGAAATGTGCTGTTGAGTTTAGGTGCTTGTTCAGCAACAGATATAAAATGCCGTAATTGCATATATATATATATATATATATAGTGGCTTAATTGCATGACTGCATTGAACTAGTAGGTTTATGGAGAACCCATGTTGGGTGGGCTGAATCATGAATCATTATACAGCTGTATGCATTTCATCTGACATTCCTCTATCATTATTAAGTGCTTCCAGATCCCCTTTTCTTGATTTAGAAAGCGTGCTACAGCATTAGCTATAACATCAAAGTAATGAGTCTCACTTATGAAGGAGTGAGATGGCGGGCCGGCCTCTTCTTATGTCATCATTGTCTTGGTGATGAAACTCATATGGTAATAATTCTGCTTGGATGAACATTAAATCTGTTGCAAAAGGACAGAGAGAGTTGCATCATTAAAAAAAAAACACACATTCTGTCTGTTGCTGTTTTTCTGTTTCTACATGTATACAGAGCCATGTTTTGCATGTGTTGTGTTTGTTGTAAGTGGATCCTCGGAGTGTAACAGGTTCTTTGTACAGTGCTTTATCTGTTTGTCAGTTTGGGCCAATTTGGTTTTAATGAAACCGTGTAGTTTGGTCGTGTAAATAATCCAAATAAGCTAGCGTCACAGAGGGGAGTTGTTTGGTTTGCATTTTCTGTGCTGGAAGTCATTTAAAGTTGTTGAAAATTCTCTAGAAATATGACAACATTGAAACATGAAAACATTCTTTGTTTAGTCACTGTGATTCACAGTTCAAATCTCAGTTATAGCGGGACTAGGTCAGGTGTCTCAAAACACTGGCTTAGATTTCGACAAGTTCTCCGTGTTCCTGGATCAACTTTCTTGTTGGTTCTGGAACAACATTCCTGTCGACAAAAAATGTATTCATTTAATTTTGTTTTTTTAGGGTTTAGGGTTTAGGGTTAGACCTCAGCTGGACTCTAGGTCTGAGGTTTGAGACTAAAGCAACATTCTGCCATTTTGATATATAATATAATATAATGTTGTAATTAAATACCCATTTTGAAATTGCCGTCTTTTATAACAATTAGAAATGTGACAATTGTTATTTATTTTTTTCATATTAGGCAAATATTTTTTAAAGAATATATCTAAAACATTTATTTCCTTATGTTTGGACACTTTTACCTTTTTCAGCATTACAAATGAACGTTTTTCAGTTTGTTTTTCAGTGTCCCCTTGATTATTATATTATATTATATTATATTATATTATATTATATTATATTATATTATATCATATTATATCATATTATATTATATTATATTATATTATATTATGAATATAATAATATATATATAATAAATATATAAATATATGTGAAATGGCCGTCTTTTTTATAACTATTTGAAATGTAATGATTTTTATTGTTTTTTTATGTGTTTTTTCCTTTCCTTTTTTTCATATTGTGTCCCCTTGATTATTATATTATATTATATTATATTATATTATATTATATTATATTATATTATATTATATTATATTATATTACATTATATTACATTTTATTGTAGATTTACAGTTTTTTACACATCTATGTGAAATGGCCATCATTTATAACTATTTCACATTTATTTATTTATATATTTATTTATTTATTTCATATTATGCAAACATTTTCTGAACAATATATCTAATATATTTATTTCCCTATGCTTTGACACTTTTACCCCGTCTGCATTAGTAAAATAATTTTAGACATTATTATATTATATTATATTATATTATATTATATTATATTGTATATTTACAGTTTTTTCACACATCGATGTGAAATGGCCATCATTTATAACTATTTCACATTTATTTATTTATTTATTTATTTCAATTTATGCAAACATTTTCTGAACAATATATCTAATATATTTATTTCCCTATGCTTTGACACTTTTACCCCGTCTGCAATAGTAAAATAATTTATAATTTATAATTATAAATAATTTATAATTTATTAATATTATACTATATTATTTTATATTATTATATATTATATTATATTTATTATATTATATTGTAGATTTACAGTTTTTTTCACACATCTGTGTGAAATGGCCATCATTTATAACCATTTCAAATTTATTTATTTATTTCATTTTATGCAAACATTTTCTGAACAATATATCTAATATATTTATTTCCCTATGCTTTGACACTTTTACCCTGTCTGCAATAGTAAAGTAATTTTAGACATTATATTATATTATATTATATTATATTATATTATATTATATTATATTTATTATATAGTTGGCAAAATCTCGGAGTAAGTAAACAAAAGTTCCCTTGCTACATTCATCTTCTGTTTGGAGCACTGAGTATATTTTGCTTGTTTAAATTATTCTGTTCATTTCACAAGTGTGTACAGTATGTTTGGTCATATGCTGCAAGCTTATTGTATATACATGTGAGTGTGTTTATGTGTGTATGTGTGTGTGGGTGAGTTTAAGAGCGCGGGCACCCAGAGGTGATCCATCATGGTGAAGTCAGCTGTCCAGCGGTGCCTCCCGGCAGGTCAGCGATCGAAGTCTCCGCTGGCCGGACTTTATTATTGCTCCACCACCAGTAATTGAGTCACAGCAGTGGATGTGTGTGTGTGTGTGTGTTTGAAAGGAGGAAGAGAAATTATTCCAGCACACTGGCACCTCTGACATTCAGAACAGTGTTGAGCTCAATGAAGAGGTCGGACATATGGAGGAACAGAGAATCATACATAATCTCTCGCTCTCTCTCCATCTCTCTGGTCTTGGCCGCTGTCCCATTGGCAGCGGCGGCGCCACACACACTCACAAACACACACACACATGCGCTCTGTTCCTCTCCGCCCCATCGATTTTCTCGTCCTTATTGAGGTAATAACAGTTTGTTGACGGGGCTCTCTTTTCAACTGCTCACCTCAATCATACCAGCCAAACACAGGGACGCCAAAGAGAGAGACTGGCACACACACACATACACACAGATCTAAATCAGGACATACCATTGACTCCTAGTGTTTTTATAGAAAGCTGATTATAGACTATAATTACAGACAAAGTGTAAACAAAAGCGAAACCTTTTTGCTTAGGAAGCTACTGTTTGTTTACAATTCAGTAAACCTACTGTACACAGATTTAAGAGTTAAATCTATGTAGGATATTAGGTATTTATAGGTTTTTAAAGCAAAATTCAAACAGCAATGTGAAATGGCTAACTTAAATGAGTTTTTGCAATGTGAAGCACAGGATTAGGCAAAATTAATCCATAATTAAGTGTTTCTGCTATCTAAACCTCTCAGGTTAGTTTTCTATAGAGTTTTTTTTTTCCCGGTTTCCCCGTTTTTCCCAGTTCATAGCCAGACGCAGACAGACATGAGAAGCTCAGAAGGACAGACGGTGTAGTAGCCCGTATGAAAGGATTAGAGAGGACAACAGAAGTGTGAATGCTCTGCTGGACATTTACATTGACAATGAGATCTGACATAGACCTACACAAGCTGCCCTTTATTGATCAGTTTTTAGTGTTTGTTTTCTTAAAGATGTTGCTCCAATGCTGCGGCAGTTCAGTTTAAACACAAAAGCTCCAAAAGAAGACAAAAAAACATGAAAAATAGACTCAAAATGTTCTGGTGCCATATAAAGCTTTGTGTTAGGGGGGAAAAAAACAACAGAAGTCATTAGTTGTTTTACAAAAAAAAAAAAAATACATGTAAGGTTACATAAGGCAGTTTCATCTCAGGCCATTTTTAATTAGGAAAAGTTATTAGTTGTTTTAATTAGGAAAGACTGATTTTAAAGTGACAAAAAAATAATAGTCTGAATATCTTTATTTTATTTTATTATTGTAGTTTAATTTCATTTATGTATTTGTTCGTTTGTTTGTTTGTTTATTGCAAGTCATTAGTTGTTTTACAAAAAATGACACCATTTCCTAATACAATTAGGAAAGACTGATTTTAAAGTGACAGAAATAATAGTATTTATTTTAGTTTTATTTTAATTTATTATTATTATTATTTTTTATTTAATTTAATTTTAGTTAATTGTATTTTTCATGCTTTAATATTTTTTAATTTTATTTATTTATTTATTTAATGTGTTTTGTTTGTTTGTTTGTTTTTAGTATTATATTATTTTGTTTTATTTTGGACCCGTCTTTTAAACCTTTAGATGAAATCTTCATATATATAAATATAAATATATATATAAATAAAAATAAAAATAAATATATGTTTATTTATGTGCTTTATTTATAGTGTATGATATAGGAGAATATGGAGCTTTTACTGGAAGAGAAAAAAAAAACCCTCAATTTTATTCAAAGGCCCAAACTGAGAAAAATATGCAATTTGGTGCAGATGTTTATATGACCAAAAAATAAAATACATTTTGTAATGTAAATTAATGAGATCTTTATGAACTACTTGTTCATAAATATCAGTTGTCACTCTGTATCTCCCAATATTATGTCTTAGTAAGATGTTATTTGATATTAAACATGCATAAATGGTATAAAACATTATTTATTTATTTATTTATTTATTTATTCTTTGTTTCTTTCTAAAAAAAATACAGCCAAAATATGAGCTTATACTGGTAGAGAAAAAAATCTGAATTTTATTCAAAGGCCCAAACTGGAAAAAAATATGCAATCTGATGCAGATGTTTATATGAGTAAAATCCATTTTGTAATGTAAATCAGTGAGATCTTTATAACTACTACATAAAATGCATATAAATATCAGTTGTCACTCTATATCTCCCAATGTTATGTTTTAGTAAGATGTTATTTGATATTAAACATACATAAATTGTATAAAACATAAATTACTGCATTTATTTATTTATTCTAAAAATGATGCATGGATACTCAAGTAAATCCAAGTTGCTTTAGTCTTTAGTCCAGTAAAGGTTGTTTTTTTTTTTAAAGGTCTAAGTTTTAGATAATTTAGAGGCCTTAAAATTTTGTGTGTCAAATATGATACAGTAGGATTTATAGCATTAAAAAAGAACAGATTTCGGGAATTACCAACTGAAAATCTTTTCCTGGAAAGCAAATTGCTGATATCATTGTATATGAAGTTGTTGTCACCAGTTTATGATGTCATCATGTGATGATGTCGTGCTGCATCAGATCTGATCTGGTCAACACTGTGAACAAATGCAGTTTAGAACAGTAAACTGCTTCATCAAAATGATGATCCAAACATGATACGCCACTTCCTGTAATGTGTGGCACAGTCACGTATGTCGTAACAGCCAGGAACGCTTTAGATTATAGGAAACACATATTAGTAATTTTCCCTTAATAAATACCTAATTTGCTGCTTATTGGTAATAAATAAGGTAGTTGTTGTAGTAGTTATAGGGTTGAGGGATGTAAAATATGGTCATGCAGAATAAGGCATTAATACGTGCTTTATAGTAGTACTAATAAACAGCCAATAAGCTAGCTAATGGTGAATAAGTTCGAGTTTTATGTGGGTATTACGATTTCCCAACCAAACTGATCACTGTTTGACTTTTATAGATACGTCTTAGTACCTGGTCCAAAGGCATATAAAACCGCATTACATTTGTGATGTATAGAGCTCAGTGTTTCTGCTATACAGTATTCATCATCGACCTCTGCTCCTCATCTTTTCCGCTGAATTTGATTGATGTTTTGGCTGAACTCGCACGTACTGGGAATTCGCTGCCTCCAGGCCGGCCCGCGTTCATTCGGGCCCTTTCGCTCGCCAGTATCCCTTTCGCGCTCCCCCACGCTGGGCTGCAGAGGGACTCTCCTCCGCCTCCTCACTCTCGCTGCAGGATCTATCGCTCTAACAGCTCCCCGTGACGATAATGAGAGGTTAACACAGTGCCAGCACGGCCATAATTGAGTGAATTTAGCACCTTGGACAGCGCACTAAAACTCCTCATTGCTTGCCTGACCCCCCGTCAAGTTTTGTTTGTGCATTCGTGTCCGTGTGTGTGTGTGTGTGCGCGCGGTGCGACACACCCCAGGGCTGATTGGGAGGCAATATGTTCCAACACAGCGCTCACACACATGCTAAGGGGTAAGATCCTGGTGAAGGTTGCGTTCAGAAGGGGGGAGCAATTTTCTGCCTGTCACTCGGTTAGCTGGAGCAGCGCCCTTCTGCATTAACTTCTACCAAAGACCTCCCACACGCCAACATACAGGACAGAGAAATATAAGGAAAATGTTTGAGGACCTTGTGAACGGTTCTGCAGTTTAAACATGTAACAACAATACCCTTACGGGGAAAGAAAAACAGGAATTTTAATTACATTTAAAATTACAGCGTCTCATTATATGTATACATGAGCAGAACAAATTTTGTTGTAAATTGTAAAACCAACATTTTACATTTATATATAATTGTAAATTAAACAATTTTAGTTTGATTCTATGTAGAATTTAGACTTATGACAGTTTAGGAAAAGTTTTATGATCGTTTATTTTTTTTATTATTATTGAATTTAATTATTTATATATATTTATAATTATTTATGCATTTTTTCCCCCTGAAAGATTTGCATTCACAATAGAACAGTTTATGAATAAATGCAAAATTCCAAACAATATTAATTTTTTTAAATTCAACAACTTAGGTAGCATTGTTTTAATTTCTATTTAACTTATTTGTAAAACCATTCAGTTTATGCAACGTTTATATGCCTTATATTTACAATGAAAGTAAGATTGACTCTACGTACAGTTTAGATTTATGACAGATTAAGAAAGATTTTATTATTGTTTAATAATTTAATTTAATTTAATTTACAATAGAACAGTTTATGATGAAATGCGAAATTATGAACAACATTCATTAATATGACTTCTTCAACTTAGGTAAAAACTGTTTGTAAAACCATTGATTCATGCAACATTTTATATTATATATGCCTTATATTTACATGTATAAATGAACGTAAGCTTGAATCTACATACAGTTTAGATTTATGACAGAATAAGAGAGGTTTTATGCTTTAATTTAATTTAATTTAATTGCATAAACAATTGCATAAATGTTTATGCAGTTTTTTTACTAAAAAAATTTACATTCACAATAGAACAGTTTATGATGAAATGCAAAATTACGAACAGTATTCATTAATATAACTTCAACAATTTAGGTAAGAATTGTTTTAATTTATTTGTAAATTGTTTGTAAAACCATTAATTCATGTGACATTTTATATTATACATGCCTTATATTTACATGTATAAATGAACGTAAGGTTGATTCTACATACAATTTGGATTTATGACAGATTAAGAGAGGTTTTATGATTTTTTTAAATTAATTTAATAATTTAATTTAATTTAGTTTAATTTAATTTAATTTAATTTAATTATTTATGCAATTTTTTCACAAAAGATTTACATTCACAGGAATAGAACAGTTTATGATGAAATGCTATGAATCAACAGCTAAGAATTGTTTTTATTTTCTTTGTAAATTGTTTGTAAAACCATTAATTCATGTAACATTTTACATTTATATGCATTATATGTACATGTATATAAATTAAACTATGAACGTAAGATTGATTACGTACATTCTAAATTTATGACAGATTTAGAAAGGTTTTGTGCTTGTTGCTATTTAATTTAATTTAATTATTTATTTATATTTCTAATTATTTATGCAGTTTGTCCCTGAAAGATTTAAATTCATGAATAAAACAGTTTATGATACAAAATACAAAATTACAAAGAATATACATTTATATGAACTCAACAACTTAGGTAGGAATTGTTTAAAAAATATATATGAATGTGACCGGTTACATATTAATGTGAACAATTAATATTTATTTTAATGCAACAATGTATATGAATAGTTCTACATTGATATAAATGCAACAATTAACAGAAGAATGGTTTTAAAAAAACAAATTTACATTTATATTAAAGCACCTATCAATGTAAGAATGGTTTATATATATTTTTTTATTTAATTCAATGCAATATTTTATGTAAAAGTGAATTTATGAACAATTTGTGCTTATATCAATGTGACAGTTTATGTAGAATAGTTTTATGATTACTTTTAAAACATAAATAATTTATGTAAGAATGGTTTCAAAACAGTTTACCTTCATATCAATGCAACAATTAACACAGACATGGTTTCAGAAAATATTTGCATTTATATCAGTGGAACAACTGAAGAATGGTTTTACAAAAAAAGTTTTATTAGAGTTTTTGTTTTGCTTCTGTGTAAGGAATGTGGCCATGTGTGTGGACATATTTAAATAGCATTTGAGATTTAAAATTTCCACATGTGAAACAATGTGTTTCAGAATGGGAAGTGTGAAAAAATGTGAAATTCATTGTGTTTTTTCCATAAGGACATTTTGACTTATTGCCTTTGATTTATGAGAGAAGTCGAATGACAAATCTACATGATGTGATCCATGTTGCATCATTAATTCACTGTTTGTGAAAATTTGTTCAACAAGCAGGATTTGGTGTCTCAACTTTTACTGGCCAAGACAAGCGTGCCATTTGGTGCACTTCTCCCTCGCTTGCACATCCCATGCTAGTTTGATAATGTGGAGATATTGCACAAGCCACATAATCACATTATTAAAGCAACACAAAAGTCGCTAATGTTTTCCAGCCATTGCACTTAAACAGTCATGACACCCGTTGTCCTTCTTCCCATCATGTGACTGCGCAGAAAAGCGTATGTTAAAGTAATTACTTCTCATTAGCGGGAACGCATCGATTCCATCTCTGATGTACCGTCATCGCAAGAGCTCTTACGAGAGCCGGCTCTCTGCTGAGTTATTGCCCAGTACTGTGAAACCGAGTGACCTTCACTGCAAACATAGATTGCATTGTCCTTCCTCAACGCAAAGCAGATGTTTGCTGAAATACTGCACTTTTTCATCCTGACAGACACAGAACAATTGAGCAAACATCAGCTCCATGTGTTCCACTTGGCTGTGATCACTGATGTTATTAAACGGAAATTCGACCCTTTTTCATCTGCGAAAGAGAACGTTGTACAGTCACAAGTGACAAGTAATGTGGATTGTAATTGTATAAAGAATGAACTGAGGATGAAACTGGTTCTTAATCTGTTTGATCATTAATATTTCCTTTGTGTCTTATTTTGAATACAGGAAGTGATTTTGAAGAGAGCAGCAGATCTAGTGGAAGCACTTTATGGAATGCCTCATAATAACCAGGTGAGGAAGAAACTCATTGAAACTTTTTGTTGTAATATGACAAATTTCATATTTACTGTTTTAGGTTTACTGTTAAAACATATAGGTGTTTCTGTCTGTATTTTTGGCCTTGCAAACTTAAAACAACCTGCAAATTAAAGCACAACAAAAGAACATTCAAACAATTTGTCTATGTAGTATACAAACATTACAGAAGAATTATGTTGTTTGTTTGTTTTTTCCTAAAAATTGAAAGTCGTGAACATTTTCAGCTAAATGTTGTGGTGGCATTGCGATTACACAATTAAAGGTTCTTTATTGGCATCGATGGTCCCATGAGGAACCTTAAACATCCATGGAACCTTTCAATTGCAGAAAAGGTCCTTTATAGTTCTGTAGATTTTTAAAATGTTCTTCAAAATGGTTCTTTTAAGAAAAGTTCTTTGGGGAACCAAAATGGTTTTTCTATGGCATCACTGCAAAAACACCCTTTTGGAACCTTTATTTTTAAGAATGTACTTTGTTACTGTCATAAACAAGTATACTAACTTTTGAAGGTGAAAACAAATTAGTGACAAAATAGTTAGCCATGAAGGATATGAAACCACAACGGATATAATTTAAATGAAAAACAATAGATACTAAATTGTTCATTTTTATTTTG
Source organism: Labeo calbasu (assembly GCA_019740295.1). Lineage (NCBI taxonomy): Eukaryota > Metazoa > Chordata > Actinopteri > Cypriniformes > Cyprinidae > Labeo > Labeo calbasu. The sequence continues at coordinate 13,075 of JAHKKF010538487.1, forward strand.
GTTATACTAGTTTTATCCTTTTTTGTTGCATTTTCATGTTATTATTGAAACTCTGACACAAGAAAAATTAAAACAATAACATTTGCATATCAAAAAAGCATTTGAAAGGTAGAAAAGTCATAATGAAAAGTATTTAATTTGGCCTTCATATAATGCAAAGTTTAAAAAAAAAAAATTTGGTTGCATTTTCATATTCTGTGGAAAAAGTGGAAAAAAATAAAGTAATGATAAAAAAGTTTTTAATTTGACCTTCTTTTTTAAATTTTTATTTTATTTTATTTTATTTTATTTTATTTTATTTTATTTTATTTTATTTTATTTTATTTTATTTTATTTTATTTTATTTTATTTTATT
>JAHKKF010538487.1:13479-35767 GCA_019740295.1 Labeo calbasu
TTATTTTATTTTATTTTATTTTATTTTATTTTATTTTATTTTATTTTATTTTATTTTATTTTATTTTATTTTATTTTATTTTATTTTATTTTATTGATGGTCCCCCTAGAACTATAAGTAACTTTGCAAATGTCAATTATAACTCTTATTAGACTATTAATTGAGAATTTGACTGTTAGGTTAGGGTTAGTACAAAAAGTTGAAATGTACCTGCAAAGGTACTTATAGTCGAATATGTGTTGGGGGAAAAAAACAGAAACATTCTATTAATACTCTAATAACTGCTAGTTGACATTTAGTTGCAAAGTTCCTTATAGTAAGGAAGTCTAAATAAAATAAAAACAAAATAAACACCCATATATTATACTATAAAAGTGTTCAATTGGGAGAGATGATGGATAATTTTTCCTTAGGAAATCATTTTGAAGCGAGCAGCAGACATTGCTGAAGCCCTGTACAATGTGCCACGAAACCACAACCAGCTCACCGGCCTCACCAACAGCTCTGTCCATGCAAGCATGATGGGAGTGAACTCCTTCACCGGACAGCTCGCCGTTAACGTCTCAGAGTCGTCTCAGGGTGGAAACCAAGGTGAGATATTGCTTCTCTCACTTTTACCTCTTTTACTTACTCTTTTACACACTTGCTCAAGCGTGTGCTACAGAAAACGTGGGATGTGTAGGGTAGAGTTCATCAAAGCTGTATAGTGCCACAGTGCGTTGACGTAAAGGTGAGTTAACTAAGTTTTCTCTGTGTCTGACTGCAGGTTTCAGTCGTAACACGAGTAGCGTATCACCACACGGATATGTGCCCAGTTCTACCCCTCAGCAAAGCAGTTACAGCACGGTATCCACCAGCATGAATGGCTACGGCAACAGCGGAATGACCAACCTGACCGGCTCCCCGAGCTTCCTGAATGGCTCTGCCGCCAATTCGCCCTACGCAAGTGAGTACTGAGATGTGATATTCTATAAATTCTGCTTTTCTTACATAAAACACAAAAGGAGATGTTTAGCAGAATGTCAAAGCTGCTCTTTTCCAATAAAAGTGAAATTCACTGTAAAAGTGAATGAAAAATGAAAATTGGAAGGCTTTTACAAGAAAATATTATTTTAGTCTTTCCACTTCCAAATCTCACATTTAATTTAATGTGGTACCTGCAATTTCTGTTAAACAATTTAGTATAGGTACCAATTCTCACTATTAACTAATGCTTATTAGCATGCATATTATTAACATATTGGCTTTTTATTAGTATTCTACATCCCTAATCTTACTCAATACCTAAACTTAACAACTACCTTACTAAATATTAATGAGCGACACATTTAGGAGTTTACTGAGGCAAAAGTTGTAGTCAAGAGTTTGTTAATAGTGAGAATTGGTACTTCAAATAAATTGTGACCCCATTTCTTTGTAATTATTTTACTGCTGGGCAACAATTAATTGCAATTAATCGCATCCCAAAATAAAAGCTTTTGTGTACATAATATGTAATATTTACTGTGCATATTTATTATGTACAGTATATATAAATACACACATGCATGTGTATATTTAAGAAAAATATATTTATATTTAAATATATTTATACAAATAATCTAAATTATATAAATATATACATGTAAATATTTTCAAAATATATACTGTATGTGTGTGTGTCTTTATATATATATATATATATATATATATATATATATACATAATAAACATGCACAGTACACACATACATATATAATATAAACAAAAACTTTTATTTTGGATGCAATTATTCGCAATTAATCATTGCCCAGCACTAAATTATTTGTGAAATTTACTAGAAATTTGTGAGTGAAAATGGTTTCGATAACACTTTACTCTGGGGACCAATTCTCACCTTTAACTAGTTGCTTATTAGCATGTCTATTATTAACATATTGGCTGTTTATTAGTAGTAGTATATTCTAATATGGTCATGTAGAATTTAATTAATACCTAAACTTAACAAATACCTTTCTATATATTAATAATAAACAAATTAGGAGTTTATTGAGGCAAAAGTCGTAGCTAGTGGTTTGTTAATAGCAAGAATTAGACCTTCAAATAAAGTGTGACCCCATTTCTTTGTATTAGTGCTGGGGAACGATTAATCGTGATTAATCGCATCCAAAATAAAAGTATAATATAATTTACAAAAACTTTTATTATTCTGCATGACCATGTTCTTTTATTCTTTTATTCTTTATTACATCCCTAATCGTTCCCAATACCTAAACTTAACAACTACCTCTCTAAATATTAATAATCAACAAAGTAGTAGTTTACTGAGGCAAAAGTCATAGTTAATAGTTTGTTAATATCAAGAACTGGATCTTAAAATAAAGTGTGACCATTGTTTCAAAATAAATCTCACATTCATATTTGTCTGGGTCTGCATGGCTCATGTATTATATTCACAGTTATCGGAAGCCGCGTGATTGTTTTATGTCAGGAACAAATTGATGTTTTTAATTGGAGTAAAATCTTCCCTCTGCTGTAGCTTTTAAATCTGACTTGCACCTTAAGACGTGTGACAAAATGTGATGTCAAGACGTCAGACCTACTGTGACATGCTTTTATGCGCAATGTTTAAATACATGCAAGTGTAAATGAGCAATAAAATACATTCAAAAGGCGTTTAAACAATATTTTATAACTATAGTGATGAAATTTGACAGTTGACATGTTTAATTCACATGCTCCAACAAGCCCTTGTTTCCAAACGAACTTCTGTCTTTGATGCACAATCAGCACAGGAAGTCTGACAGTATGGGCCTTTAGGTCTGATAGAATTCCCAGCTGAGAATTCCCACAATGCTCTGCAGTCTATATTCAACAGCTCTTTAAAAGTTCTCTCTTCTGTTCTGCGCCTGACAGTGCCACCTCACTCCAGCTGTTATTTATTGAGCTAATACTTAATTGCTCGCTCTTTCCAATTAACCAGACATGTGAAAGTGAGCCAGAGACAAAAGAACTGGGAATATTCCGAGAGTGATGTGTTTGTTTAGTTTAATTATGACTTGAGCAGTGAGGGTGTGTGGGCAATCTGACTCTAAATCTTCAAAAAGGCGAGACGAGCGGCACGCAAAACTTTGACACAAACGCCTCTCGCAAAGGAAAACAAAGCAATCAAGAATTTGGCAGTGCAACCCTACCCACTTTATCCTCCGACGACTCCGGTCTTCTTTATAAAAATGGTTTTATTGCCTCTATCAAATTTAAATTCCATTTTGGCCTGTGTATTAAAGACGGTTAATTAATTCAATAAAGTGATTGAAAGAGCAACACTTCAATTGCAAGGCTAACGTCCTGCAGCGTTAACAAGTATTATAAAATTCTCACTGACTCCGTCAGACACTTTCGATCAATCTAAGAAACCCCTGTTAAGCTTCCAATTTTCATTAATTGATTAGTTAAGACTTAGTTAAGATTAATGGATTTGTCCCTTTGTTATAACTTGAGTAGCTTATTTATACTTGTCCCCTGGTTTTTAATTGGTGTCAGAGAACTGTTTTAGCATCAAAACTGATGTTTTAAGAAAAAAAACTGTTGTTAAAATGTATTCTTCTGTGATTTAGATTAATTGCGAGTAATCGTTTCCGCCTTAAACTTTGTCCCACAAGACTTTTTATTTCTTAATTTATTTCTTCCTTCCTTGTCTTTCTACTGAATCCAAAATGTATTTCTCAACCCCGCTCTCTGCATTCCTGCAGTCGTCCCCTCCAGCCCCACCATGGCCTCTTCCACCAGCCTGCCCTCAAACTGCAGCAGCTCCTCTGGAATCTTCTCCTTCTCTCCGGCAAACATGGTTTCAGCTGTGAAACAGAAGAGCGCGTTCGCTCCTGTCGTTCGGCCCCAGTCCTCACCTCCACCTACATGCACCAGCACCAATGGGAACGGTCTCCAAGGTAGCGCACAAGTCCTTCACATTCTGCTGGGGTGGGGTTTTTATGACAGTAATGACATCATCAAACTTTGAAAAGTGAAAATACTGCAGCAGTAAAAAGAATGTTCACCACAATTACTGACAACACTGTATAAAAGCGTGCAAATTACTTCCAGAGGGTCGACTTTTCAAAAGGAAAATCTGTACTTTATTTAAATAATATAAGAGTGCCAATCTGCTTCAACTCAAATTGACACCTTTTGGGCGCCTGTAGTGTAGCTGGCCACGTTTATTATTATTATTTATTTTTTTACTTTTACTTTTAATTTATTTAATCAAAAATACAGAAAATAATTTAATATTATTAATAATATTATTACTATGTAAAATAACACTTTTTTATTTTAATATACATTCAATTCTAATTTATTCCTATGATCAAAGCTGAATTTTCAGCATCATTACTCCAGTATTCACTGTCACATGAGCCTTCAGAAATCATTCTAATTTTCTAATTTAATTTATTATCCATGTTGGAAACAGTTGTGCTGCTTAATATATATATATATATATATATATATATATATTATTTTTTTATTTTTTATTTTTTATTTTTTTTTTGATGAACAAAAAGTTAAAAAGAACAGTATTTATTTATTTATACACTGTCATTTAAAAGTTTGGCCTCAGTATATGTTTCTTTTTTTCTTTTTTGAAAGAAATGAATACTTTTATTCATCGGGGATGTGTAAAATTGGTAAAAAAGTGATAGTTAAGATTTTTTATTGTTAGAAAAGATTTTTTATTTTGAATAAGTGCTGTTCTTTTTATTCATCAAAGAATCCTGAAAAAGGAATCACAGGTTCCAAAAAATTATTTGGCAGCAACTATTGCCAACATAGTTAATTCTAATAATAATCAGCATAATAGAATGATTTCTGAAGGATCATGTGACAATTTAAAGTACATTGAGATAGAAACCATTATTTTATATTGTAATAGCATTTCACAATATTACAATTAGTTCTATATTTTTGATCAAATAAATGCAGCCTTGATGAGCATAAGAGACTTCTTTAAAAAAAAAAACATTACAATTATTACTAATCCCAAACTTTTGAACAGCAGTGTAATTACAAAAACCATGTCTGGTATGTTATTTATTTTATTTTATTATTTTTTTATTTTATTTTATGTTATTTATTTTTGTTTGTTTGGGATTGGTATGATTTTAATGTATTTTAAGCCTCTATTTGATAAACAAATGCAGTAGAATTGTGAAATAATATTACAATTTAAATAACTGTGTTATATTTGAAGATATTTTACATTACTCCACTCTTCAGTGTCACAAAATCATTGTATTTGTTGCTCAGGAATCATTTATTAGTATCAGTTACAAACGATTGTTCTGCTTAATATTTATGAAGTTTTTTGATGAATATTAAGTTGAAAAGAACAGCATTTGTAAGTACAATTTTTAGTACCAACATAAAAGTCTTTACTGTCATTTTAGTTTAATTTAATGCATCCTTGCTGAAAATAAATAGATAAATCTTACTGACCCCAAACATTTGAATTATAGTGTATGTGACACCACTAATGTCCAGTGAGGATCTGTGCCGTAGTAAACTAGAGGCATGAATATCTAATCTCCCTTTGGCTCACCCATCATTCGGTCTGATATTAACCTCTCTCTCTCTTCTTACCCTTTCCCTTCTTCTTCTCTCCACTACCCTCAGATCAGTCTTTTGTCGACTCTAACAAGTACTCCACAGCCAGCGCACTCCAGGGCCTGGCCTTCTCCTGAAGTATGTTACTCATCCATTACTCCTCCCACATCCATCCCACTGTTTCTAAATCTGATCATCTATATACCAACAAATAACAGTGCTCTAGCATAAAAACAAGTATGCTTATTTTTTAAGGTGAAGTGTGTAGTCTGATGTTAAAATATTTAAAATCCCAGCTATAAGAAATTCAGTGATGCGAGTTTGAGAAACGTGTTCGAAAACAGTCAATTTAAAATTACACACTTCACCTTTAATTTTCCCATGTTTCCAATATATCACATTCCAGTTTTCTGTTTCAGTACATCATGCTATATAAATTGTTACCGTGTGTCAATTTTATGTGAGAGTGTGTGTTTGCATGCTTTCAGGGTTTGTGTTTCACCTCCAGCGGTTCCTAGAAAACACAACTCCTCCAAAACAGTTCACCTCTCTTCTTTTCTTGTTTGTCAGCAGTTACTAAACTCATGTTGAGTCAGATCTGCAGTGCTAAGCACTTTCCTCGTGCTTAAAAGAACTTCATATTGACCTAACTCGTGAGAGTGATGTTACTCGTTGGCATGATGTTACATTAGACTGTCTCAGATTTTAATTTTTAGTGGTGTACACCAGGCATGACCTTACAAGCCCAGAAACTGCTTGCGAACAATTAGGATTTATCCCTCATCTGAAGGGGCCACGGTTTATTAAAGGAGAAGTCCACTTTCAGAACAACAGTTTACAAATAATCTACTCACCCCCTTGTCATCCAAGATATTCATGTCTTTCTGTCTTCAGTCGTAAAGAAATTATGATTTTTGAGGAAAGCATTTCAGGCTTTAATTGGACTTTGATTGTGCCCCTGATTTTGAACTTCCAAAATGCATCCTCTAAATGATCCCAGCCGAGGAAGAAGGGTCTTATCTAGCGAAACGATCTGTCATTTTTTTTCTGAAAAATAACATTTTTTTATACTTTTTAAGCACAAAAGCTCGTGTAGCATACTGTGGAATCACGTCTAAGTTCATCGTCAGTGTACTCCGGCTCAAAAAAGTAGGATATGGCGAAAAACTACATCTTTTCTCCTACGACTTCAGAATCGGCCGACATCGTTGTACCTTTTTGCTTGTAAACAGCGTTTGACTTACTTGCACTTCCTTAGTCTTTATTCCGCTTACGTCGCGCGTGACCTTTTGATGTGTAGTATGTAGCGTCGTGGACGCGCATCCCAGAGCTAGTATACAATTTTTTTTTTTTTTCTAAAAATGACCGATCGTTTGGCTAGATAAGACACTTCTTCCTCGGCTGGGATTGTTTAGAGCCCTTTGAAGCTGCATTTAAACAGCATTTTGGAAGTTCAAAATTGGGGGCGCAATTGAAGTCCATTATATGGAGAAAAATCCTGAAATGCTTTCCTTTCTTTATGACTGAAGACAGAAAGACATGAACATCTTAGATGACAAGGCGGTGAGTAAATTATTTGTAAATTCTTGTTCTGGAAGTGGACTTCTCCTTTAAGCAGATGTGGAAACAGATTTCCGAGTTTACAGAACTGTGGAGATCATGAAACAATGACCATTCTCGTAGCTGGTGCTGGCTTTGTTGTACAACTCATACTCATAGATGTTAGTTTCATTGCAGGTCTGTTTGAAAACTGGCTTGTGAAGTGAACTAACACTCTGTGTCTTTCTCTCTTCACAGTTATCCCTGGAATGATCGTTCCTCCAATGTAGGGTGCGCACGTGTGTGTGTGTGTGTGTGTGTGTGTGTGCGTTTGTGTGCAGACAGAAAGATGAAACACGCTCTTTCATGCCACTGGTTTCATTGAGCGTGTGCAGAAAACTCCGTCGCTGGACTGACCTGGCGGTCCCGTTCTGAAGGATGAAAAACGACAAACTCAGGCCCTTTTTAAACACAATCTGCTTTGAAACAAAAAGATATAGAAGAACGATACGAGAAAAAATATCGAACTGAACTGTTGTACCTCCCTGTTTTGATGTTGAAATTTGTACTCACCTTCTAGACACTTTTTAAGATAAGGGGCGACGGCACAGACGATGCTCAGCCGCCCGTCTACACTATAACATGAGAGGTCTATTTATTTTAAAAACGTAGTTATTGATTTGCCATCATATTTGTGTGTTTCTGTGTGTACCACCCTTTTATGAAATGATACCTGTCACAATATTGCAGTGGTTTCTATTTATGATTTTACATAGATGAAGGATCGCAGGTGATTTTTGCGCAGGAATGTCCCACTGAATTTGCGAAATTGCTTTCGAGGTTGAAGAAGTGAAGTTTGTCAGTCTACAAAATGCCAGCAATGTAAATTCATACTAAAACTGCGGCGGCGAAAATATACTTTATGCCTTTTTTATCATAGTTAAAAAACCAATTCACTGTCACCGTCTTGATTTTCATACTCATATTCCATTTGCTGAGATTATGCTGCCTTCAAGTCCTTCTAGGAAGTTACGAAAAACTTTTTTGAAGAGACTTTGGTTGAGAAAAATTGACATGTTTGGCAATTTCAAAAGGATAGCTCTCCCAAAAATGAAAATTTTGTCATTTACTCGCCCTCAAGTTGTTCCAAACGTGTTTGGTTACCCACATTATTCAAAATATCTCTTGTGTTTGGTTTGGTCCAACTTGAGGGTGAGTAAACAATGCCAATGAAACTACATTTTTTTTTTTTTTTTTTTTTTGGGTGAACTGTCCTTTTAAAAGCATAGGATGCATGTAATCTGTGTATGTATTACATATAGTTATGCCTTCAAAGAACAAAAAGTAGTGTTTTTTGGTTTAGCTTCATTGCTATTCTTGATCCATAGCACACAAACTGCATATTAACAGTCATTTCAAAGTTATTAAGATCAGTTTGTTTCCACAGAGATTTTAATTGGCATTGCAGCAACTCATACTTGAAGAAAAGAAACTAAAGTTTCTCACTGGAGATGAAGATATTGTGTTGGTAAATCCGACATGACTTGAAGGCAACATTTGACATTTCATTCTCATCTCTACCCAGTTTTATCATTATGCAAAGCCGAAATGTATAGACCAAACCCTTACCCATAGCAACACAAGAGAGTCAAAGACAAGTACTCATTGTATACAGAGACAAGCCCAAAAAACGATTGCTGCCTTCTTTTTATAGTTACTCCCTATGGAGGATTTGTATTTGCAACGTCAACAAAAATGCAAATTAGTGTGTTTTATGCCATTTTAATGACCTTTTTTCCTAATTTGTTTGTGTTGTAGAAAAAACTGTGATGACTTTTTTATACTTTAATTCGCAATGGATTTCCTCCAATAGGTAAAGTTCTGAATGAACCGACTGAAAAGTCGAGGAGGAAGACGATTAAGTATTTAATGTTCGCTGGAGCCGTTTTGCTTTTCTTGTAGTTCTCAACTGGTTTTGCTTCGAGACCCAGAGTTTGCCCAACACAGCATTAAAGTTATAATGCAGCTGTGATGAAAATGTCTTTGAAGTCAGCACTGAAATGTAAAATTAGAATTATGCACATTATATGATTCGTTGCATTTTATGTCCTATCAGCCCTAGTGAAAAGTATTTAAAATACATTTATTTTATGCTAAGTATACAAATACATATTATGTACTTAATAAAAATATACTGCAATTGTACTTTTAGTATAGTAAATTGGTGTACTTAAAGTCTGCTAAATTGGAACATCTAATTTTGTATTTAATGCACTTTAATTGTGCAGAAGTGGAGATACTAAAGATATACTTAAGTATATTTGATTGTGCTAAAGTGGAACTATTGCAAGTATGCTTTAGGTACACTTTAAATGTTTTGCATTTAAAAGACCGATATTTAAAGGAGGAGTCCACTTCCAAAACAAAAATTTACAGATAATGTAAATAAATTATGTGTTTTGAGGAAAACATTTCAGCATTTTTCTTCATATAGTGGACTTCTATGGTGCCCCGAGTTTGAACTTCCAAAACGTAGTTTAAATGCGGCTTCAAACGATCCCAAATGCAGTTGTAAACGATCCCAGCAGAGGAAGAAGGGTCCTATCTAGCGAAACGATCGGTTATTTTAATAAAAATAATCCAATTTACATTACCTTTTAATGTCAAAAGCTCGTCTTGTCTGGCTCTGCCTGAGCTCTGTTTTTTTCCGGTTCAGTACAGTTAGGGTATGTCAAAAAACTCCCATCTCATGTTCTCCCTCAACTTCAAAATCATCCTATATCACTGTTTTACCTTTTTTGTTAAGGGTGTTTGATCTTCTTTGCATGTTCACTTTGCAAAGACTGGGTTGGTACTTCTGCAGTGATGTAGGATAATTTTGAAATGATTTTTGAAGTTGAGGGAGAAAATGAGATGGGAGTTTTTTGACACACCCTAACTGTATTGAACCAGAAAAAAACAGAGTTCAGGCACAGCCAGACAAGACGACATTAAAAAGTATGTAAATTGTATTTTTTTTAATGAAAATAACCAATTGTTTTGCTAGATAAGACCCTTCTTCCTCGGCTGGGATCGTTTACAACCGCATTTGGGATCGTTTGAAGCCGCATTTAAACTGCATTTTGGAAGTTCAAACTCGGGGCACCATATCAGTTCATTATATGGAGAAAAATCCTGAAATGTTTCCCTCAAAAAACATAATTTCCTTACGACTGAAGAAAGAAAGACATGAACATCTTGGATGACAAGGAGATGAGTACATTATCTGTAAATTTTTGTTCTGGAAGTGGACTTCTCCTTTAAAGACCATACGATTTTCATCAATAGTGACATTAAAACCTTTTAGGCTTAATATTAAGAAATAAAAAAAAAAATTACATTTTTTATATCAGTAAGTTTCGAGTGATTATATCAGTAAATATGTTAATGGACTTGAACTATACTTAGTATAAAACGAATGCATTTTAAATCTATGACTTTTTTACTAGGGAGATCAGTCCTGTAGCCCATTTCAGGCGCGTCCCACCAGTTGAGAACTACCGATGTAGATCAGTCTGATCGAATGTTTAGAAGTTGAAGGGTTTTGATGTTACGGCATAGTCAGCACTGTGAAAGCTCTGTACCCTTCTCGTGAAGGTTTTGAGATCTAGATGAAGCCATTACTTTGGATTCTAGCGTGTGTGCTTTGTACAGACTGATAAATATGTTTGATTTTATATTTCTCTTTTATTTTGCCAAAGTCATTGTTTGAAATCTATTTATACATCAGAATGGAGTCATAAGGCAGCTTTATACAACTTAGTGTCACTGATATAATGTTTACGACATGCTTAGCAGATCTCATTGACTTTAGCTCTGAGGTTTCGATGATCACGAAGGGATATATGTAGGATATCCGTATGAATATTGTATGTATGTATCGCTCGAAATTGTACATGCTTCAAACTGTCATTTGTCATGTTTGCGTGTTTTTCGCTCGTCGTTTGACGACGATTTGTTTTTATTTTGTCATCTGCCAAGTTGTGTCCATAAATGTGATTTTGGAATTTAGTTTGTATAGTCATTTTTGTATGTCAAAAAACAAACGCCTTTTTTTCATTTAGTCCATTCGCACAGAGCGATTGGGTTTTTTTCTTGTTGAAAACGTGTTGTTATACCATGTTTTGTTTCAGATGGCAAGATTTGTTAAATAGTTTGTACTTTATTGCAATGAAGTTTGAGAATATATATTCACCATGTAAACAATATAATCTTTTAATTTCGCTTCTCTGGAACTTGCAGAGAAAAAGATAGTTATTGTTTTCATACAGATACAGTAATATCTCCCTGTTTTTGAATATTTTCTCTCTGGAATTTGCTTTTTTAAAAGGTAAAATAATACACATATCTGTTCCTTGATTTTCCTTGTCAATAGTTCCACAATCCTTGTCTTTTTTTGTGGAAGTGTACCAACAATCAAATGTCTTAATGCAGATTTCTCTTTTTTACATTATTTATTTATTTTTTAAAAAATTTATTTAGATAGTTGGTTAGGAAAAAATAAATTAACAAGTTAAACTATGGAGTAACAGCACAAGAGTCTATACAGTTATCCGCTCGTTCATGTCATTCCATGACACTCGTCTCCACTTTCATGTCTTAAGTTTCACCCCATTTTTTGTTCCAGTGCATCACTTCACAAAACTTTCTGTGTTTCTCTCTGAGTCATGCATTTCCCATTTTTAAAATGGGCATCGATTGCAAAGTTATCATTTGATGGTTATTTGATTTATTGATGAATATGTCACACGTCCAAATTGACAAGTCATCTGCTTCTGTTTTTCTTGTTGATTACATACTTCTTGTAGACTGGACTTTCAGTGGGCAGTTATTACTGGTGAAAAATATAAAAAGAAACTACTGTAAAGATGATCATTTTTTAAATTACCTTTAAACTGTAAAATAACTTTTTGACTTTCACAATATTTAATTAAAGTTTCCTCTTGTCTGTGACTCTTCATTCTTTGTGTTTTTTTCTTCTCAACTGTACTTGTTAATTTCAAAAATAAAGGAATCCATAATGTAAGGAGTAACACCAAGCTGTTTAAATTTTAGTTGTTGTAGGAAATTAAAACGTACAGCATTTACGACATTGTAATAAAGCAGTTAATTATATATGTATGAAGAAATGAAGTGACGTTATAGTGCAGGAGTTCAGACTGTGCATTTCACATGATCACATAAGCCTGTCATCTGCAATAAGAGTAAGTTAATTTATATTCACATCAGCATTTAAGTGCCCCTTATTAGTAATATGGACCCATTTTAATGACTCTAGTTCATTAATATATTACATGCTTCTGGCATAGAGAATATGCACACTGTCGCTTTAACGTATTGATGGCTCTGGTCTTTTTTAAATTAAAATGCATTTGGCACTTAATTGATTCATCATTTACATTTACAGTCGTCAGCAGATATACTCACACACTGTATGTAAAATGAACTGATTTGACTGGCTTGAAAATGTCTGTCCACTGACCTCAGTACAGTAGGTTGAGTTCTGTGTGAATTCAGTGGCTGTGTCAGTTTTACATTTTCTCCCAATTATCTTGCATAGTCTTTTCTTTTTACTTGAACTGATTGTCTGGGACATTTTAACTTCTATGCTGAAATGTATGTGTCTGCGATTTTGTCCTGTAAAAGAAAATAATATAACTGTAGTTTTACATTTTCTAAGTAGTGCAATGTAAGTAAGGCTCACTGCTATGATTACAGGGTAGTTACTAGTTGGGTTCCAAGGCATTCTGTATTTTAGTTGTATTCTATACTATAGTCACTATGTAATAAAACAACACAAATATTACCAAACATGACATAAAAAGGTGTACAAATCACTTGTTTTTCTAAAGTAAAACTGTCCAACAGCAACACCAGCAGGTAAAGTTACAACCAGAGTCTCCCAAGAGCCCGTTGAATTTTAACAAACCCCCTAAAGCGTGCAATGGATTTGTTGGGGGGTAATTAAGAATGAAGGAGGGAAAGTCACATGAGAGAAGGCAATGCCTCTATTGTGATATGATTTGATATGTAAGGGATAATGTACATCCAGCCAGTTGTTTTTACAGAATAAAGCCCAACAAACTTATCAGCAGCCCAACACGAAGCCGAGCTTATTGCACGGCTACTTGCCACAAAATGAAATAATTAGTCACGAAATACTGATTTGAGTTGAAATATCTGAATGCAAAGTTTCTGTGATGAAAGCAGTTGCTAGCAAGTGGCAAGTTCAAATTAGACATAATTAAATAATTGTATACAGCATATTGATTTGAGTTTGATTTGAGTATTTTATTGAGCCAAACAATCGCAAAGCTTTCACAAAGAAAAAATGGTCTCAGCAAGCAAATAGTGCCGATTGCAGTTACCCGGATGAGTCTGTGTTGTTAGTTGTTATCTGGAAATAACATACCCCAGAATGTGGTGACTGATCAATCAGAATCGAAAATTCCATGTACACTGTAAAAAACAATTTGTTGAGTCAACTTAAAATAATTTGTAACCTGGCTGCCTTAAAATTTTAAGTTCAGTCAACTCAAAAAAAGTTTATTCAACTTTGAATGTTATACTAGAAATTATACTAAGTGACAACTTAGATATTTGAGTTGAATCAACTTAAATTTTTAAGGCAGCTGGGTTACTTACCCATCTGTTAAGTTTAGCAAACGCAAATATCTAAGTTGTTACTTAGTACAACTTAACATTTCAAGTAGACTAAACTTATTTGAGTTGACTGAACTTAATAACTTAATAACAAAATATTTTAAGCTAACTTAACAAATTGTTTTTTTTTTTTTGTTTTTTTTACAGTGTAGATGTGTTATAAGAATGCACTTATATATACAGTATATATATATATTATATTATATATACAGTATATATACATATATATATATATAAATGTGCAGTAAAGTACATAAAAATGGTGCTGCAGAAAAGCACCCAGAGGTACGTATTTTTATTAAACTGGGTTGGATAGTTCACCCCGAAAATGAAAATTCTATCATTAATTACTCAAAAGAAATTGTTGAATAAAGTAAATTTTTGTTTTCTTTGTGCACAAAAAATATTCTCATAGCTTTATAACTTCACTGTCAAACCACAGATACACATGGACTATTTTAACAATGTCCTTACTACCTTTCTGGGCCTTGAACGTGATAGTTGTGTTTCTGTCTATGCAGGATCAGAGAGCTCTCGCATTTCATCAAATATACCTTAATTTGTGTTCTAAAGATGAACAAAGGTTTTACAGGTTTAGAACAACATGTGAGTGAGTAATAAATGACAGAATCTTTATTTTTAGATGAACTATTTTTATAACTTTGGAATAAGATTACATCTTCCTTGCTCCATTTTAGTCCCAGTGTTGTGTGCATGGATGTTTTTGTAGAGAAACAATCATTTTGCAGGTCTTTTATGCACTCATACATGAATACTACACTTGATCTTTGTTTTATTACCTTCAAGTGTGCTGTGTGCACACATGTTCACTCACAAACACACACACACACAGGGCTGGGAGGTGTGTGTGACAATGATGGGAACACAGGGGGTTAAGTGACAGTGCTTTAGGCTTCCATTAGCTAATGGATCAGTGTGAGTGTGTCTTGCCACTTCCCTCCTGCGTTTAACCCCTGTGCGCCGCCCCCCGTCTCTCCCTCTGTCTGTCTGTCATACCTACCCACCCCTCTAATGCAGCCACTGAACAGATTGATGAATAATAGAGGACATAATTTAACAATCAGGGATGGAGTGCTATTTATCCTGACTGACAGCGGGGTTGTTAAAATCATCGTAGAACCGCACAAGGTTTGGGATGTTCGTGGGGTTAATGAGTGGGAGGGGACAGCTGATTCTGGGTCAGTTTCCCTCTGCATGTAGGGACTATGCTTAGCATGGAATCAAAGAATGAGTTCAACAATCATGTCAAGATTCTAAAAAGAAAAAGAAAACATTCAGGTTGATTTGGTGCAATCATAATTTCAAATAATCTAATTTATCTGGACTTTAAGCAGTAAATTAAATTAATCAGCATTAATTTTATTAAACTGAATTTGATATTTTTTTATTGAAACTCTTAATACATATAAGGTCAGGTGACAATATAATAGATGACATTTCACTTTACATGCTCAGTAACAAACTAATATGTTGTTAAAAATATGTTTATTGGGGGGGACCGGGCAAAATCTAAGGCCGAACTACTGTTGGCCAAAAAAAAAAAAAAAATAAAATAATAAAAAAATAAAAAATAAAAAATAAAAGACACATCATATGTATATGATGAAAATAATTTTTGCTATTTATAACAATAAATAAAAAAAGTTACACTTTATTTTCTGTTGTCCTTGTTACAGTGTAATTGTACATTTAAGTATACCGAGTAGTATTAATTAACAACATGTATTTGGAATAGGGTTAGGATTAGGGTTTGATTTGGGGTTAGTTGCATGTAATTATGCATACTTTACTATTATTACTATAGGACATATATGTAAGATAAGATACTGTAAAATAAAGCGTTACAAAAAAAAAAAAAACATCTCAGTTAACTTTATTAAACATGACATGTTTTGAGTAGAAAATTGATTCCTAATAAATAAGTAAATGCATTAAAGATCTGCTTGAAAAAAAGAGCAAGAAAGAGCTGTCTTTGAACTGACTGACTCTGCAGTGAAATGGGCATTTATAAAAGTCTTATTTCTGCTGGACACACACTTTGCTGGAGCTCTGAGCTTGCACATCAAATGTTTAGTCATGGAGGAGGAAAGGGCAAAGGTATAAATCAAGTTCCCCCAAAGATATTTGCCCTTTTTGCAGATTCTACGTATGTCTGTCCACAGTTAGGCCTACTATTCATGTAGTTTTAGTTCATCCTGACACATTTACTGCATATTAGCAATTAGATAATATATCTTCAGAGCGATTGAGCTTTAAATCACTGTAAATATTTAATCACATTTGGCTAATGTTGAATGTACACCACATGTTTATTCCTCCTGTAAGATAATGCCCATCTATGACCCAGTTATCAATATTTTCCAATTAAACAGCACAACCACAGAGATGGGCCCTGATGATGTCATGGGAGCCGGTGGCCCCTGCACACTAAATAATTGAGATAATTACAATCTATGATGTCACCTCAAGTCCCTTAAATATTTGACAAGCCAAGTCCTATGGGTCACACAGGCCTGCTAGAGACTTTAGAGCCATTATAAACCTGCATTATGAGCCAGGGGACCCCTATAGTACAGAATAATAAATCTATTGTCTCTCCACCTTCTTTTGTGCACTTAGAGTGAAGGTACAGAATCACCCATTTTACACTAACTAGGTGTCCTGTTAAGGCCGGGACACACCAGGCCGTCAGCGAGCATCTGCTAGACTAGTTTTGCTTTCGTTGGGCTCACACAGGCAGCAGTTTGTCTGATTCAACATCTAGTGTCTGGGCCATCGATGAGAGTGAGAATTTTGATTGGATGTTCAGTTTATAGAACAAGTCAGTTTATGAGAATTAAAGAGAGGAAAGTGAGCAAGTACACTGAAAACCCTAATAAGTTGACTCAGCTCAACTGATTGAGTTACCCGCCTTATGTAATTATCTACCAATCAGTGCATTTGTTCTCTTGTTGCCAGGCAGAACTGCTTGCTCGGCCAATCACATTAAATAAAGACCAGAATGAGCTGTTTTAATAGATTTGAAATTTGAGGTAATACTTGAAATCTTAGTTTACATTTGTGGTCAAAAGTTTGCATCCCCCTTTCAGAAACATTAAAAATGTTAATTATTTTACCAAAATAAGAGGGATCATGCAAAATGCATGTTATTATATGTTTAGTAGTGACCTGAATAAGAAATTTCACATATAGTCCATAAGAGAAAATAATAGTTGAATTTATAAAAATGACCTGGTTTGAAAGTGTAACTTTTTTTGTTTGTTTGTTTAGTGATAGTTAGTTCATAAGTCCCTTGTTTGTCCTGAACAGTTAAACTGCCCGCTGTTCTTCAGAAAAATCCTTCAGGTCCCACAAATTCTTTGGTTTTCCAGCATTTTTGTGTGTTTGAACCCTTTCCAACAATGACTGTATGATTTTGAGATCCATTTTTTCACACTGAAGGAAACACGATGCATTAAGAGCCGGGGGATGAAAACTTTTAGAATGTAAAGATCAACTTATTTTGTCTTCTAGGAAACATGTAAGAATCTTTTGTAGCCTCTGAAGGGCAGTACTGAATGAAAAAAAAAAAAAAAAAAGATATTTAAGCAAATAAGAAAAATGTACACATCTCCATTCTGTTCAAAAGTTTTCACCCCCCAGCTCTTAATGCATGGTTTCACCTTCTGATGCATCAGTGAGCATTTTGAACCTTCTATAATAGTTGCATATGAGTCCCTCGGTTGTCCTCAGTGTGAAAAGATGGATCTCAAAATCATACAGTCATTGCTGGAAAGGGTTCAAATACACAAAAATGCTGGAAAACCAAAGAATTTGTGGGACCTGAAGGATTTTTTTAAAACAGTGGGCAGTTTAATTGTTTAGGACAAACAAGGGACTCACTATTATTTTCTCGTGTGGACTATATAAACATTTTTTGTGTGAAATATCCTATTCAGTTCAGTAAACAATAATTTATTTATAATTTTTATAACTTATTTATAACTTATTTTGGTAAAATATGCAAACTTTTGACCTCAAATGTACATACACGAACTTGGGTTTTTGATTTCTGGGCCCAAAATGTTACATTTTAAGTAATGTTTAGTCAAGATTACTTAATTATTTAAGTGAAGATAACATTTGGGTTTACAGTGTAAATGAAGACGGCACTGACAAAAAGGTGTTCGAATGTTAAGTTATCTTACCCAAGCATTCCAATACGTGAATATTATATGATATTCAAAATGGTAAGCAAGTGCTGCTTTGTTTACGTTTCATATACAATATCTGTCTTGTGTATTGTTTCAGTTTCTCCTTTTGAATGACGAGTAGACTATTGATAGCTGCTGCTATAGACAGTCAATTCCTCAGTCAATTTTTTCCTGTGATCTTACCATTGAATTCCTTCGGGAATTTCAGCTCTGTCCTGTTTTGTGTTCTAATGATTCCACAATTTTCCCAGTCCTCACCTCTCATCTATAAATCTGTTTTGTGTCCTTTCTCTCCAGTGGGTCAAAGACTATGGTTGCCCAACGCTGACCATCCGCCAGTACAAAGAATGCCAACATAGCTCTCCTAGAGGCAAAATACCACACTTTCACAATATTTGGAAACTCTCAGTGAGCAAAAGCCAACAGTAACATGAGCTGGGGTTTTTGGCCTGTAGATGTTGGTAAGTTGAGTAAGCTGAAGGTTGTGCAAGATATAATGCTGATTCAGAGCATGATTCTGAAAGAAAGGCCTTTCACTCCACTCCTCACTTTCTAACAATCATTTTCTTGTATAGGCAGTTGACTAACACAGTTCACTTCAGTTGAGAATTGTGACTTTTGACTCTTTATAGTTGTGTAGAGGTTCGCAGTCCAGGAGCTCCTGTGATAATATTAGTAATGCATTTGAGCCTGTTTCAAAAATGTTTGAGGTCAAAGTCATAATGTCTTCAATATGAGGTTCTGGCATTAACCAAGTGTTGAGAGGTGCTGTGTTTATTGACTTTCTTAAATAATGTTTTCCAAATCAGTGAACTTGCAACTATATTTGCAATATTAATCATTACAGACACGACTCTTTGACTAATGCAATTCTGTTGGAAAGAAAGCAGACAAACAATGGGGTATTATTTTAAAGAGTGTAATTGTTCTTTTTTCAAAGGCATAGTTCATCCCATCTGTCCAAGTCTTCAGAAGTCTTATGAAAGTTGTGTACAGAAATTGTTTATCCAAAAGTGAAAGCTGACCAAACAGCATCTTTATTTATTCACCATATTCATCATTTGTTTTCCATATAAAACAAAGTAGATATTTTTGAAGAATCCTAAGGGTCATTAAATAATAACAGAATTTCAGTTTTTTCCACTGAAGCTCTGAAATCTCATTTGCACATGTGCATATTCCAACATGGCAACTTTGGTTACATCATTACGACCCGCTTAATGTTGTGAGATGTCACGCTTAAGAAAGCAAGGTGGTTCTTGCAATTCATCATGTGTCACTCACTCTCTGAGAGGGGTCTGGGATCAGCATAGAAATTTCATGAGCCATTCATCATAATGAAAACACTTAAAACACATGCGAGGCCTTCTCCCATAATCATTCAGCATTCTTTTGGCAGCCCCCCAGCTTCAGCCCAGTAACATCTGGCTCAATGAGAGGTGCACAGATCTAACAGTGAGACTGAGACCCATTTTCACCCAGACCATGTCAGAGACTGACATAGAGTCACACTTTTTCTTCAACTATGTTGAATGGCCCAGTGGACCATTTTAATTGTTTTTTATTTTATTATTTTTATTATTATTTTTTTTTTTTTTCCACAATCTTGCTAGTTTTTGTCCACTAACAGTGTCCCACAATGGATATGCATGCAGGAAAAAAATGTCTTATTTTCTACCTTTTTTTTTCTTTTCCATTTAGATTTTTCTGAACCACTAATAAAATAATAAAATAAAATAAAAAATAAAATAATTTGTGTTCAAAATTTTACAATTAAAGAAATGAAACTTGTATGTATTGTATGTATTTATTTCACATAATAAATGTTAAAATGTTTTACGATCATTTCACTCTTTGTTTAGATGATCATAGTTTTTTAATTCATATCTGTATTAATTTTAAACTATAATATTTAATATATAATATTTGACCACAAAACCGGTCTTAAGCAGCACGGGTATATTTGTATCAGTAGCCAAAAATACATTGTATGAGTCAAAACATTTTCTTTTATGCCAAAAATTATTAGGATATTAAGTAAAGATCATGTTCCATGAAGATATTTTGCACATTTCCTTCCATAAATATATCAAAACTTAATTTTTTATGAGTAATATGCATTCCTAAGCACTTGGACAACTTTAAAGGCAATTTTCTCAATTTATTTATTTTATTTTTTGCACCCTCAGATTCCAGATTTTCAAATAGTTGTATCTCGGCCAAATATGGTCCTATCCTAACAAATACATCTATACATCAATGGAAAACCATTTATTCAGTTTTGAGATGATGTATAAATCTCAATTTCAAATAAATTGACCCTTATGACTGTTTTGTGGTCCAAGGTCACATATTTAAAGACAAAGTTTTGGTCTGGGGAAAGGATGAAACAATAAAATTGATACAGTTATTATAGTTTTCTTGTTACATAAGTTGCATGTGCTTACTATAGGAATAATAGTAAATTATGCATAATTACAAGCAACTAACTCTGAACCAAAGCAAAATCTTAACCCTAGCCCTATGGGTAAGTACATGGTGTTAACTAACATTGCTTAGTACTTATTTGTATAAAATTTAACAGTCTTTAGGCATTTGAAAGGCAGAAAAAAATAATAAAATAAAATAAATACATAGTACAAGTCCCCAAGATCATTTTTATTTGACCTTCATTTAATAAAAACAATAGGTTTTAATTTAAATTCAACTCCTGGGACATAAAAGTGAAAATGCGTGAAAAACGCAAGTTTTCAGTAAACTTCCAAAAATATTTACAAAGCACAGCATCTCTTCTAAATGATTAGAAGTGACTGTAAATGGCTGTTGGCTGGAGTCCTGGATGCAATTGCTTTATCTATAATCAGGTCTGTCTATCTGACCAAAAACCATAAACAGACTCGAGCCCAAATTTGCTTTGGAAAATTCGTCTTGGTTTTACTGTTACGAACCTGCGCTGGTCTGGTCATCTGAGAAGTCTCACATGACACATGTTGGTGAAGGTTAGAAATTTAGCAGATGTTTTTGGTCACGTATTTGTGTAATGTATGTTTTTGTCATTAGATGCTTTGAATAGCTTGTTGAAAACATGTTTGTTGGTTCAGCATGTTAGAGTGGGGGTACAGAAATGTAGACCAAGTGAATATGATATATGATAGGCTATAGGACTCTGTGACTGTGACAAATTGTTATCCTCTATTTGAACTCAGAGCCACAGCTACAGTATGTGTGCAGTAGCATCTTTACTGTAAGTATTAGCTTAACAACTGAATTTCATTTGAGAACTTTTGGTGATTAAGGCCTAACCTAGCTTACATTACTGTATCCTTAGCTATGTTCATGTTTATGTTGAATAACATAATTAACAATCGATCAGTAGTGGCAGTAAAACATCAACTTCTATTCCTTTTCACACAAATTATGATTAAAGGGCAGATTAGCAGTAATAAAGATAATTGTAAATTGTTGTGCTTCCCTGCACAATACTATGTTATGACCTCAAAACATTTTACCCTAAGTGCCTGATTTGTAACCTTAACATGTCTTTATAACATAACCAGCTCTATATGTATGGCTTTTCTGACATAGTAAATACAAAGTTCTGTCATGAAACTCTTGATGGTGCAGGGTGATAGGTCCTAACTCAACCTGATGTAATCACATCATTATTCACATGGCACAGCTGATTTTGACAGTTTTTTGAGGAAAACATTTCAGCATTTTTCCCCATATAATGGACTGATATGGTGCCCCGATTCTGAACTTCCAAAATGCAGTTTAAATGCAGCTTCAAACGATCCCAAATGCAGTTGTAAACGATCCCAGCTGAGAAAGAAGGGTCTTATCTAGCGAAACGATTGGTTATTTTCATTTAAAAAACATACAATTTAAATATTTTTATTCTCAAACGCGCGTCTTGCCTTGCAGTCCTTGAACTCTGTGTACTCTGACTCAAGACAGTTAGGGTATGTCGAAAAACTTTGACCGTATTTTCTGCCTCAACTTCAAAAATCATTTCAAAATCATCCTACATCATTGCAGATCAAACACCCTTAACAAAAAAGGTAAAACAGTGATATAGGATGATTTTGAAGTTGAGGGAGAACATGAGATAAGACAAGCGTTTGGCATTAAAAAGTATATAAATTGTATTATTTTTATTAAAATAACCAATCGTTACGCTAGATAAGACCCTTCTTTACAACCGCATTTGGGATCATTTGAAGCCGCATTTAAACTGCATTTTGGAAGTTCAAAAT